>LPNX010317353.1:0-38179 GCA_001517045.1 Pseudotsuga menziesii | reverse complement strand
TGGCTCTGTTGGGATCTTGCCTAAACGGAGGAGTTGTGGACTGTGGTGACAGTGGTCCCCAGCTCTCACTTGCCCCCAAGGACACACATAGCAGGTTGTCACTTTCCTGCGTCTTAAAGTGTGAATTAGGCGGCAACAGGAACCATGAATTAAAATCTTGAAAATGTTGTTTTAATTTAAAATTTAAATATTTTATGTATTTTTTAGTAAATTGAGTCTTTAAATTCAAATCGTCCAATTTATGATCGATTCATTACCAATTTTGACTTTGATTCCGATTCCGAGTTGACCCTCAACCGATTCCAAGTCCTATTCCAATTCTTAAAACTATGCTACAAGCATCTACAAACAAGTTTCTAAGAAACAATATATACCTACTAACCAAATTCGCGACAACATTCAAGTACTTGCAAGGGCTAGTTTTTTCAATGGGTTGAGTAAGATGGACAAACCAAGGTTAAACAAGTGAAACTTTTGGTCAAAGGATGAATTGTTTGACTCGAGGTGTAAAGGGAAAAGGATATGCTTCTAAGGTTATCTATGCTAGTAGGATCAACAAATAAAAGCCATATTTGTCATCAAGGAGGAGTGTTAGAGAGATGCACCCTTCAATTAACTGTAGCCTTATTCGATAGGGGAAGTTTGTTAACTTGGAAGAAATGCCAATCACGGGAGTCCAATGAGCTTCCACTAAATTTATGTCGGAGTGGCATAACATCCACACAAAGTGTCAAGGTGTCCAGTTGTCCATATCAGTCAAGAGTCTATAGCCTTGACGGTGTCTAGTCCCGATACTTCCAAACCAAGAGACTTAGTTTTATTTGCATTTATATCAACCCTTTTCAATTTAGCTTCATAGGCATACTTCTTCTATTTTTCTTTTCACTTTGGATTTCAAATTTTGATAAAGGTGCAGTGCTTTATAGGTCATCTTAACTAAAAAGCAAGGAGGTCATGGGTCGCGATCCCATAGACCCCTTAGCTAGAGGAATCCCTAGGACATGGTCAACTCTAAGAAACTTTTCCAACAGTTAACACTGGTAGCTGATAACATAGGAGGGAAAGCAAGAGTCAACTTCAACTATCCTCAAACAAAGGATGCAAACCAAAGTTATGGAGTGAGGTGGATGGATGGTAGGTCAAGATATGGGCCCATAGAAGGGGGTACAAGTCCTTGCAACGTACTCAAGTATTACCTAAGATCAATGGTACATAAGTAAATTAAGGATCTACTACCCTCCTCAACTTGAAACTGTGATACTACTAGTTATACTCATCAAACAGTCAATACATCAAACATATTCAATAGCAACATATAGTACATCATTCGTCTATTCATCATCATGGCATGGGATAGCAGTAGAAGCAGTGGCATATTACTAATCATCACATTCATTCATCTCATCCTTCTAAGGGGGAGGCCTAAAAGTAGCAAAGATAGGCCTCAATACTCTGCCTTACCTCTTGATTCAAAAGCAAAAATTTATCTAAAGGGATGCCCCTTGTGTTGTTGATGTAATTGTAACTTCGGAATGTATTCGCTTGTATTTCTTATGTATTGTAACCCGATGTTTATTCTGGGATGTATTTGTAATGTACTTGAGTCATGTCATGCCCCGAGGTTCCTATTGGGAGTTTCTATAATGTAAACAAGTCATGTCAAGTCAAGGTGGGTAACCCTCCTATTGTCTAAGGGTTAAAGTCCCCGCAGTTCCGGGGCACTAGAGTTATTAGACTCACCTAGTGAAGTCGGCCCTAGTTGGGTTTAGTCAAGTCGGGAATTAGTATAAATAGAGATCTAGCCTCTCTATTTATCACACACTCACTCACACTCAGTTGTAGCGCACAGCTGAGGAAGAGAAAGACACTGGGGCAACGAAGAAAGAGGTTACTGCTGTCGAGAGATCATCTTACTGTTTTGGGTTTCACTTTTGGTGCTGATTCTATCTCTGAGGAAGTTGCGGGGTTTTCTCCATTTATGGTTTCCCCGAGGAAAAACACTGTGTTCATTGTCTCTTGTGTTTGATTGTTGTGCTTGTTGTTCTCTCAGTTAAAGATCCTAATGCTATGCTAGCTTAATGTTAAAAATCTAACATGGTATCAGAGCTAACCTGAGAAGAAGACACTGTGTAGCTACGGGAACTAGGGCTTCCTATTTTGTGGATCTCTCTCCACAGATTTTCAACAAAAGTAGGGTGGAATAACTCTCCTCCCTAGGGTGCATTTTTCTGTCGAAGCAGAATCCAATTCTGAGGTTTTTCAATTGGACTCGACACTACTACCGGAAATTAGGGCTTTTCACAAAAGTGGAATTTTTCAGTGAGCCCAGGCCTGGATTGATCTCCTCCCCAAAATCGAAGTTAGGGATCAAATTCAAAGCATTTGGTTGGACAAAACTCCGAAAAAGCAAAACCCTAATCTGCTCCTGAACCAACACTACAGGATTTCAGCTCCAAATCCAGATCCAACATCTTGACCTGGTAAGATCTAAATCTTTTGTATTTCCATTTGAGGTTCTCAGTTAAGATGTCTCATCATACCAAGCTTGATGAAAAGCTTGAGGGAGCTGGTAACTTCCAAGCCTAGAAGTATAGGATCTCCTTGGTCCTGGAAGAAAATGAGTTGGACTCCTATATCAGTGAGGAGGTTCCAATTCCAGAGGGAGATGAGGCCAAGGCCTTACATAAGAAGAAGTTGGTTATGGCAAAGAGGATCATTGCTGACTCTATCAAGGATCACCTCATGCCACAGGTGTCCTCCCTAAAGACACCTAAAGCTATGTTTGATGCCCTAACCAAACTATTTGAAGGGAAGAACATCAATCAGAAGATGACTCTAAGGAACCAGTTGACGAATGTAAAGATCCAGAATGAGGAGACCATCCAGTCATACTTCACAAGGGTCGCCCAGATCAAAGAACAGCTGGAAGTAGTAGATGAAGAAGTGGAGAATGCAGAAATTGTGATGACAACTTTGAATGGCCTCCCTAAGTCGTGGGATTCTTTCATCCAAGGAATCTGTGCTAGGAAGAATTTAGTCAAGTTCAGTAGACTGTGGGAAGAATGTTCATAAGAAGAAGCTCGAATAGCAGCTCGAGAAGAAAAGATGGGAAGTGAAGATCAAGCTCTCACAGTACACTCCAAGAAAGGAAGAAGGGAAAATCATCATCACCAAGGTAAGCATTCTCATCAGAAAAACAATCTTGTAAGAAGGGATCCATCCAAACTCAGATGTTATACATGTGATGAAATAGGACACTTTGCTAGAAATTGTCCCATGAATAAGAATGGATCCCAAAAGAAGACATCATGCTCACACTGCTAAGGATGATAATCCTCCTAGGAAGAGAGTAAAACAAGAAAGTGAAGACTCTTCAAGTGAAGATGAATATGATTTGATCTCCGCTCTCATGGGAACTGTCACTCATGGAAGCAAAGATTGGCTTATTGACAGTGGGGCTTCCAAACACATTACAGGTTTCAAGGAATCCTTTGAGAAACTATCCGAACATAATTCACCCCATAAGGTGAAACTTGGGGATGACTACCAATATCCCATAAAAGGTAGTGGTGAATCCTCCTACAAGCTAGACTCTGGAAAGTCTATGAAAATGAAGGATGTCTTGTTTGTACCAAGACTAAAGAAGAATTTTCTATCCATATCGGCACTTAAAGCAAAAGGCATGAGGGTTGCATTTGTAGATGGCCAAGTCCTCATGTGGCCAAAAGGAAAGACTATTGACGATGCAATAGTGATTGGAGAACAAGAAGGAGGTTTATACAAATTGAAGGGCCATCCAGAACAAGCCTTGGTCCATGACACAGTAGAGCCAAATGAACTTTGGCATAGAAGGCTTGCACATGTGCACTACAGAGCACTACCACTTACAAGCAAAGCCGTTGAAGGTCTTCCAGAAATTCAAGCAAAACATGAAGGGGTCTGCAAAGGATGTGCGAAAGGAAAGAATACAAAGAAGACATTTCCAAGTAGCGAAAGCAAAGCAAAAGGAATCTTGGAAAGCATCCACTCTGATGTATGCGGACTAATGTCATCAAGTTCTGTAAGCAGGTATGTATACTATGTTTCTTTCATTGATGACTTTTCTAGAAAGACATGGATTTACTTCATGAAGAACAAAGATGAATTTTTCAGCAAGTTCAAGGAATTCAAAGCCTTAATCGAGAACCACACAGAAAAAAAGATCAAGACCTTTCGATCAGATAATGGCAGAGAATTCACATCAAATGAATTCAAAGACTTATGCAAAGAATCAGGGATTAAGAGGGATTTATCCACTCCATATAATCCACAACAGACTGGGGTTGCAGAAAGGAAGAATAGAACTATCATGGAAGCTGCAAGAGCAATGCTTCATGATCAAGATCTTCCAATGCATCGATGGGCAGAGGCTGCCAGAACAGCGGTGTATGTATAGAACCGTACTCCACACAGAGTACTCGAGAACAAGACTCCCGAAGAAGTCTTTTTAGGCAAGAAACCAGAAGTTAGCCATCTTAGAATATTAGGCTGTCCAGTGTACATACACATTTCGAAAGAAAAGAGGACAAAGTTAGATCCTTCAAGAAAGAAGGGTATATTTGTGGGATACTTTGAAAGCTCGAAGGCTTACAGAATATACTTCCCAGGATTCAAGAAGATCGACATCAGCAGGGATGTAACATTTGATGAAGACAAACTAACAACAAATCCAGAAAGAAACCTGCTGAAGAACTTGACGAAGCAGAAGCACCCAGAATTCATAATACAACCATGAATGAAGAAACTCAAGAAGAAGATCGAGAATTTGAAGAACCACAAAGACCCGTAAATCCACCTCAAGAGAAGAATCCTCACAGGAGGAAACCTGCTTGGGTACGAGAAGCTATCCAAGGTTCGGAAAGATATGGGGCTCCAGAAGAGAATCACAAAGAAAGAAAGAGAACCAGATCTTGCTCCGGATATGTAGCTTTACTATGTGACTTTATCAATGAAGAACCTTCCAATTATGAAGAAGCGGCAGAACGGAAAGAGTGGAAGGATGCTATGATCGAAGAGTATCAATCGATCATGAAGAACGATGTTCAGGATGTTGTCCCAAGACCAGAAGGGAAGTCGGTTGTAACTTCCAAATGGATCTACAAGATCAAGCATGCTGCAGATGGTAGCATAGAGAAATATAAGGCAAGATTCGTGGCTCGTGCCTTCTCACAGAAAGAAAGAATAGATTATGAAGAAACCTTTGCACCTATAGCCAGATACACTTCCATCAGATCAGTACTTGCTCTAGCTGCAGTGATGAAATGGAAGATACACCAAATGGATGTCAAGACTGCTTTCTTGAATGGTGTAGTGGAAGAGGAAGTGTATGTAGAGCAGCCACTCAATTTTGAGACACATGATAGGGAGTCTCATGTGTGTAGATTGAAGAAAGCCCTGTACGGTTTGAAACAAGCACCCAGGACATGGTACGCAGAATTGACAACTTTCTATCCAGTTTGGGCTTTACCAAGAGTAAAGCAGATTCCAACCTTTACTACAAGGTTGAAGATGGCAACCCAGTGATGCTCCTACTGTATGTACCTGACAATGATGATTGGGTTGATGCTATGATGTATCGTCAGATGATTGGGTCCTTGATGTACCTGACGAACACGAGACCAGATATTTGCTTCGCTGTGAACACCTTGAGCCAGTTCTTGACAGATCCGAGACATGTTCACTTGATTGCTGCAAAGCATATTCTGAGGTACCTGAGGGGTACAATTGATTATGGGATCAAGTACGAGGCGAATCAGAAGATTAACCTGGAGGGTTATTTTGATTCAAATTGGGCAGGCAGTGCCATCGATAGGAAGAGCACTTCAGGGTGTTGCTTTAGTATGGGATCAGGTGTGATCTCTTGGTTTAGCAGGAAGCAATCCTGTGTGGCACTGAGTACAGCTGAAGCAGAGTATGTCGCAGCTTGTTCAGCTAGTTGTTACGCAGTATGGCTAAGGAAGCTACTGTCTGATTTATTTGATCTCCAGATGCATGCTGCTTGTATACATTGTGACAACCAGAGTTGCGTGAAGTTGTCAGAGAATCTAGTGTTCCATGACAAGTCGAAGCATATCGAGATCAAGTATCACTATATCAAGGATATGGTGCAGAGGGGAGCAGTGAAGCTCCAATATGTTGCGACGAAGGAACAGATCGCTGATGTGTTGACGAAGCCATTGGCTAGGGTGAAGTTCCAGTACTTCAGGGAGAAGCTTGCTGTTCTCCAGATAGAGGTTTTCTCCAAAGGGAAATGATGAGACCTAGAGCCATTCTGACATGGTGAGAGGATTGGTTCCTTCCATGGTCAGATGTAAGGGCTGAGCCATTCTGTCATGGTGAGGATTGGTTCCTTCCATGGTCAGATGTAAGGGCTGAGCCATTCTGTCATGGTGAGGATTGGTTCCTTCCATGTCAGATATGAGTGCTGAGCCATTCCGATGTGACTGTAAGATTGGTTCCTACATGATCAGAAGTAAGCACTGAATGCCATTCTTGGAATGGAGGCACCTGGTCAGTTACCATGTAGCTCAGTCTGGGACTGGGGGCCATTCTGATATGACTGTAGGATTGGTTCCTACTTGATCAAATGTGAGTGCACGCCCTTTCAAACATGCATGTTGGATTGGTTCCTCGCATGTGTCCGATGTAAGTGCAAAGCCCTTTCGAACATGCATGTTGGATTGGTTCCTCGCATGTGTCAGATGTAAGTGCAGAGCCTTTTCGAACATGCATGTTGGATTGGTTCCTCGCATGTGTCAAATGTAAGTGCAAGGCCTTTTTGAACATGTATGTTGGATTGGTTCCTTGCATGTGTCAAATATAAGTGTTGAGCCTTTTTGAACATGCATGTTGGATTGGTTCCTCGCATGTGTCAAATGTGAGTGCTGGGCCTTTCTAACAGGGTTGTGGGATTGGTTCCCACATGGTCAGATGTGAGTGATGGGCGTGCCTTTCTGATATGATTATAGGATTGGTTCCTACATGATCAGATATAAGTGCTGGGCGGGCCATTCTAACTTAGGGTCATATATAAGCGCTGAAGAAGACCTACATGGAGGCTAGGCCTACAAGCAGCATGAAAAAGGGCTGGCTCTGTAGAACTTCCTATGACGAGAAGAATCATGAGATAGCACCTGTGATGATCCAGCAGAGATGATCCAGATCCAGAGATGATGCTCCAAAGATGATCCAGATCAAGGGATGATCCAGATCTAGTGATGATGACCAGATCGAGTGATGATCCAGATCCAGGTGAAGATGACTTGAAGATGAAGGTGACTTGAAGATAGAGATGACTTGAAGGTGAAGATGACGAAGATTCGATGATGATCCAGATGATCCAGAGAAGAAGACTTGTGCTGATAAATTGTGTCGAGAGAATACCTTCCTAGTTAAGAGGGAGTGTTGATGTAATTGTAACTTCGGAATGTATTCACTTGTATTTCTTATGTATTGTAACTCGATGTTTATTCCAGGATGTATTTGTAATGTACTTGAGTCATGTCATGCCCCGAGGTTCCTATCGGGAGTTTCTATAATCTAAACAAGTCATGTCAAGTCAAGGTGGGTAACCCTCCTATTGTCTAAGGGTTAAAGTCCCCGTAGTTCCGGGGCACTAGGGTTATTAGACTCACCTAGTGAAGTCGACCCTAGTTGGGTTTAGTCAAGTCGGGAATTAGTATAAATAGAGAGCTAGCCTCTCTATTTATTACACACTCAGTTGTAGCGCATAGCTGAGGAAGAGAAAGACACTGGGGCAAGAAAGAAAGAGGTTACTGTTGTCGAGAGATCATCTTACTGTTTTGGGTTTCACTTTTGGTGCTGATTCTATCTCTAAGGAAGTTGCGGGGTTTTCTCCATTTATGGTTTCCCCGAGGAAAAACACTATGTTCATTGTCTCTTGTGTTTGATTGTTGTGCTTGTTGTTCTCTCAGTTAAAGATCCTAATGTTATGCTAGCTTAATGTTAAAAATCTAACTTGTGTGGCATAACATTTTCCATAACGAAGTTATAGGTCAAAGAAAAGAAACACAGCCATGTACAAAGAGATTGCTCCACCTCATCTAAGGAACAGTGGTAGTATCCAAAACATTAGGAATGAAAAAACCCACGATATTGCTTGCGACAATCACTAGAAAAACGGAACCAAAGACACTAAAACTCAAGGGAAGCATAAAGAATAAAAGTATCACAACACTTAAAGACTTTACAAGTACACACAATTTCATGGATTTCAATATCGCAAAACAACTAGACCTTTTTGTGTCCCCTACGAAGGATCTTGTTGTTACAGTGTTCGACCGTTAACAAGTCGAAGGAATAGGAAGATGACATAAAGTTTCTATATAGATACAAAACATGAAACTACAAACTAGATTGTAAGCTCTACCACTCAATGTGATGGGCATGGTGTTAGGAGCAGGGTGGTTGATGCAATTGGGTACTTACACCACAAATCTGCAAGAAAAATTTAAGGAATCCAAATGGCAAGTGAAACAATACACTATATGGATCAGGAATCCTATATCACAAGGTAAAGGGATCAGAGTGAATGAAGAAACAAGGGTTCAAAGAAAACTTATCCACACATCAAGGTAATCTGAGCAAATACCATATTTATAATCATGGACTTAAGATTAAGAGGCAAGATAAAAGAATTCAAAATTATCATAACCCCACGACAAACAAACATTATAAATATTCAAAATCAAATCCAGAATCAAGACGACCTTTCACCACCAAAGACGAAATCACCCACAGTGGTTCTTAGGAATACTTTAAGGACAATCAGGAAGACTTTGAGGATAAAGCATATTTAAGGGAGACAATGTTATGTATATAAAATAACATCATTAATATTATAATATGCGTAGACTATAAAACATAGGGCAATAATAATAATATAATACAACTAGAGCATAAAACATAGGGACATTAATGTAATTATTAAAAGGGTGATCATGTAAAGGCATAACTTTATGTGAAAGGACACCATAAGGCCTAAAATTGCCAAGGTCATTCATCATTTAATTATTCATTTATGTATTATATTTTATTTCCAATTGGAATATTCAATTTTAAACCTATTGTTTATAACAATGCTCCTGCTCAGAGCACACTTCTGAACCAAGAGGATGGCGTAGGTGGACATTCCCAGTGACACTAATCCCTGCATACCGAACATCCACGAGAAGCAAATACTTTGCATATGGATCTTTAAGCAAAGAAAACAAAACAGAAATCCTTTATCCAAGCTCCTAGTACACTGGCAATGCAAGTTGCACAGTTCCCACACCTCCAGCAAGCCTTCAACATGACCTCTATAGGAATGTGGCCAACATATACGCTAGGAGGGTGTGTTGGCTGTATTCATGACATATAAGTAGGAATTTCAAAACAAAAATGTCAGTAGGAATTTCATCAGTCATTTTCCTTACCTCAGGATACAATCGAGGGGCAAATTTTTGGAGTCTTCAGAGTTGCCATTGTTCATTTGCTTAGCTGCAACAGAATTATTGGGGCTCTAAATGAACCATTAAGGGCTCTCTAAAGCCTTTTGACAAGAAGCTCAAACAATGATGGTGAGCATGAACCAGCAATTCAGAAGGAACAGATAGCTAATAAAGTAGGAAAAGGACTGTTGCAGCAAGAATGTGCATGCACCACAACACCCCAAACTCCTCTTGCACTGACAATATTTAAATTGTTTGTGTATAACTGAATGCACAAAGGAAGATATTTGTTTTTATCAGTAGAGTTTGAACAAAATTTCTTTTGGATCATGGAATAAAAATTGAATTCAAAATTTCCACCCTCATTTCTCTCAACTGACATGGAAGAATTTATCAATAGCATAGGCTATCTAAGATACAAGAACACTGCCAATCATAATCTAGCATGCATGGAAGATGATATGCAGCTGCAGTGATATATTTTGCTTCTGAAAATATCTCCTCTGAATCTTTCTTTCTACATCACGTTGCCTTGTTCTGGTTTTATACTTGTTTATGAGGCCATCCCACTAATTGTATCTTTCTTTCTTTTATTTTATTTATCTCATCTTAGTTTTAGTTCTGGATTTATATAGGAGTTGTGTTTACACTCCCACACTGTACTCATACTGGATGTACTCTTTTAGTCTCATTGACCTACTTTTGTGGTCATTCGTTGGACATTAATAAAATTATCTTATCTTATCCGATAAACTCTACGAGATTCGTAAGGTTCAAAACTAATTGGATTTACTATATCCCTACTCTTTCATTTTAATTTGATAAGAAACTGAAAGGAGAAACTAGATCCCAAATAAGTTAAAAACCTAGCAATACCTGCCAACCGTTTCTCTAGTTCTTTTATAAAGCCTGGTGATACTGTGGAACATAATATTATTGATGCCCCGTCTGACAAAGCTGTATAGAACAACCAATATACCAACATAAGATTCTGAAGGAAAAGAATAGTCAGCACCACATTATACCTGTTTGAAAGATGAAAACACCAGACAATTCATACTCTTGAAGAAAATCCATTTGCATACCTGCAACTGCCCCTCCATCTCCAAACAATACACTTTCAGCCTGCTTTTCATTAGTGACCATAATTATGAGAACCTGAGCACCTGAAAAATAATTCCATAAGATGGAAAGCATCAATAGAACAAACATTGTAATATTTTCCAAGAGGCCAACAATTTGGTATGGAAAAGAAAAAACTAAAGCAAAAAGAAGTGAATTCCTAATGCCAATTTTACACCAATTTACATTCTGACCATCTTGCATATGATAGTGACAAAAGGAATAGGTGGTGTAAACTTTACATAACATTAAAGAAGTCTAACTTTAACATCCATTCAACACATATGACACATTTCAAGGTGGAATCTGGACTAAGAGACCACATGAATTTGCAAACACAGCTTGCATAAAACAACCCATGTAAAAACAACAAACTTAAACCTACGTTGCATTGAAGCAGATACGAAAACGGATACGAATATGGGGGGGGAACGGATACAGAAAAATTTCAAAAAAACCAGATACGATACAGCGGGGAAACAACATATATATATATAGTCCATTGGATGTAGCTCGGGTGGTTGTGAGTACTGATTGATAACCTCCCCACCCGGGTTCAATTCCTTGTAAGTGACATATGATGCTCTTGTTGTTGAGCCCTTGATATTCAGACAATGTTCGGCATCCCCACATGCCTCATGGCATAGCGAGGAAATTCCGTGGATGTAGAGGCCCCAACCTCTGGGGCATGAACCACAAAAAAACGAAAAAAATATATACAGAGAGAGAGAGATCATCATCGTAAATATTATCATTGTCATCATAATCATCATAATATTATCATTGTACATCATCATCATCACCTGACACTACTATCTAATATCATCAATCATACATGTAACATGATACTATGAAAATTTTTAACAAATATCATCAAATAATACATGATACTATGCAAACTTCGAAGCTTTTAACATACTTTAAATAGGGCATCCTACTATCATATTCATAATTTAATGTTCATTGTTCATAAGTTAAACTTAAAATATCATTACAAATTAAATTCACAAAATCACGTATCATCAAAAACATCTTCATCCATGTAACAAAGCTCAACATCATCATGTTCATCCTCTCCAGAACTTGGAACATTGTTGCCATATCCACATAAAGATGCAATTGTTGGTGCCTCCTCATCAAACAAATTAAGATGAGACATGGCACTCAATGCCATATCCAAGTTAGCCAACTCTGGTTCTAGATCCCATAGTTTGGTGGGCCCCGATTTGTATTCATCCTTCTGGTGTAATAGAAGGCGAAGGTTGGAGTGAACATACACAAGCTCCTCGGCCTTCCTGGAGCCCAATCTCTTTCACTTCACTAAATGGATGAAGCCATATGTACTCCAATTCCTCTTTGTCGATGAGGAACTAGCAACCTATGACAAGATCTTGATTCCCACTTTTTGGATATTTGGGATTTCCCCACCATGGAAGTTCCACCAATCAATTGGAGTTAGTGAGGTCTTGTCCCGCATAGCCTCAACATTTACACACAAACCCTCGGATCCCACAAAATGAAAAAACTTGGTACGAATCTGAACCCCAATATTGGGATCTACAAACAATTCTCTAAAAGCTTTGTTAAACCTAAGGGACACTTATGGGTCCTTGTTTGGTGCATATATGTTTGGATCACTCGGCAGCTCTATAGAATAATATTTGGGATCATAGTTATCAAAAACAAACTAGTGATCAAACAGACCGACACCAAGAATCGGAACGACACAAAAACCGGAAAAAAAAAACAAATCACAAAACTTCTCGACCAAATTATACATAAAATATTCAAATTCTGACAAAACTATATATATATTCATGTGTATCCATGAAAATTCAAACCATTATATACAAATATGCAAAGTTTCTCATGTATAGCAAGTAAGAGTGCATTCAACCAAAATAGCATCGAGTGCAATCCATATCCAAACCAAAGTACATCAATAAATAGGTTATAAATGGCCTCTATAGTCAAAATATAAGTATATAACTATAGTCTAAACTCTAGACTCTATAATCTAATTATATAACAAAATCATCAGAATCCTCATGCTTAGATTAGAGTCAGAGTCATCATCTATGTCCTCAACAAAAGTAGACCAAAAATAAGGATCTTGAGCTTGGATTGATTCACTAGGGCTTGAAGGCACCTATCTAGCACCAATGCTTGCATCCTCTGGCTATGGAAGTGGGTCCAAGTCCATCTAAGACAGAGGAGTTCAACAATAAACTCCACCAACATCAAGCTACATAGAAGGGTTGATGTGCTTGATTAAATGTCAATCCCATACATTCATATATGATAGAATCCAGTGGAACATTGGAATCTTGAAATCCTAGTCTATATAATTTTGAATGGGATAAAAATTCTACTTTTTGCATATGAAGTCCAATGAAAGAACTACTCTCAAACATCTTGAAACAATTAAAGGCAATGCATAAACCATAAGTAAAAAGATAGAAAATGAAAGATAAGGATAATGTCAGTTTTACTCTAAGAATTTAATTTACCATTTAAATTTTTAATATTATTTTTAACTTCCATGTTCTAAACCACGGCATGTTGACATCAACAAGGTAGACTTGTGTTGATATTTTATGCAGCTTTGGAAGATATTCGTATGTCAGCCCAAAAGATTCTAGAAGAATAATAAATAAAAGCATATTATATTGTTACTCAAAGAAATCGGCCCAGTGAAAATAGATAAGTCGACCCACTAGGTAAAACTACCCCAGGAAAGTCGGCCCAATCACCTAAGTGAAGTTGGGCCCACGGTGAAAAAGTCAACCAAAAACAAGTATAAATAAAGGGTGAAACCCTCCTCGTTTGTACATCAAGCAAGTTCAAACCAAGTCAGTGAGACAAGTGCGCAAGAGAGGGAAGCAACACTTGGAGGAAGTCTAATATCTCCATTTTTATCTTATCTTTGTATTTTGGGTATCTTTCTATGAGAGATATTTAGCTCTTCATTGTATTGACATTGTACTTTGTTGATGAATCTATAATGAAGAAGTTTTGTTGGATTTTCTTCCCCAAGAGGGTTTCCTAGGATAAATCTTGTGTATGTTGTGAATGTCTTTCTTTCAGTGATCCTTATGCATGTTGTTATTATGATATGATATAAATTGAATTACAACTCTGAATAACATAACTATTTAAGTAAAATCTCAACACAGTATCAGAACAGTGCTGAAAGAAGTCATTGCAACAGCTGCAACTACTGAAAGTTGAAAACTATGACTACCAATTTTAAGATTTTCCATCCATAGATCAAGCTCAACCTTAGCATCCTTGAACTTGCCCTAGGAGGGCTCATCTATCTATGGACTCAGATCTCAGATCCAATAATTTTTAATTTTGACATAAATTCTGCAGAAACTACAAAAATTAGCGTTTCCAATTTTGGACTATTCTGACCTCAGATGTGGAAGAAAAGAAGCTTTGCTCAACTGCCTTGGGTGGGTGCATCGTCTCCTTGGATCAAATTCTCCAGATTCAAAGTTTGAAAAATTAGGGTTTCCTCATAAAACCCTAGGTTGGACGTTAAGCAATTTTTAGAGTGACATTGGAGCTGATTTTTTGGCTTGTGGAGATCACTTTGGCATAGCACATTGACTGGTAAGTCCAAATTCCATTTCTGAAAACTTTTATCTCTGTCATATTTTTAAGCTTGGACAGAATGACAAACAATACCAAGCTTGATGAGAAGCTTGAAGAGGCTGATAACTTCCAAGCATGGAAGTTTAGAGTGTTTCTCATTCTAGAAGAGAATGATTTGGAAAAATATGTCGAAAAAGAGGTTGATGAGCCAGAGGGAGATGAAGCTACAACAAGGCACAAGAAGAACATGATTAGGGCAAAGAGAATCATTGCAGATTCTATCAAGGATCACTTGATCCCTCATGTCTCATAATTGAAGTTTCTAAAGCAGATGTTTGATGCCTTGTCACGGTTGTTTGAAGGAAAGAATATTAACCAGAAGATGACATTGAGGACACAACTCAAGAATGTAAAAATGCAGAATTCAAAAACCATTTAATCCTACTTCACAAAGGCATCTCAAATCAGAGAACAACTTGAAGCCATTGGAGAAACAGTTGATGAAGCTTGGATAGTGATGATTACATTGAATGGTCTCCCAAGGTCTTGGAAATCATTTATTCAGGGAATTTGTTCCAAAAGTAAGCTAATAAAGTTTAGCAGGCTATGGGAAGAGTGCACACAAGAAGCTAGATTAGTAGTAAAAGAAGAAAAGTTGGGTGATTATGAGGATCAAGCACTAGCAGCACATGCAAGAAAGGAAAAAGTAAGAAAGAATTCCATTCCCACAGAAAGTTTCAAAAGACACAAAAAGATTACTCAAATTACAAATGCTACAACTGCCAGAAGATGGGACACATTGCAAGAAATTGTGCTCACATAAAAGATCATATTAGAAAAGGAAAGAATAAAAGACATAATGCTCACGCTGCATAAGATGATGAACCTATTCAGAAGAAAGCAAGAGAAGATGATTCAAGAGAAGAATGTGTTAATATCAGCTCTCACAGGGACAGTCACTCATGGAAATGACACATGGCTTGTTGATAGTGGTGCTTTTAAGCACATTACTAGTTACAAGAATATTCTCACAAGTTTGGTTCAAAATGATTCACCTGATAGGGTGAAGCTCGATGATGATTACCAGTATCCCATAAAAGGGGTAGGAGAAGCCTCATGCAAGTTGGATTCTGGAAAGCCTATGAAGATGAAAGATGTATTATATGTACCTGGTTTAAAGAAGAATCTCCTCTCCATCTCAGCATTGGAGGAACGTGGATATAGAGTTGCTTTCGTTGATGGCCAAGTTCTCATTTGGCCAAAGGGAAAGACTATTGATGATGTTGTTGTGATTAGTGTTCAAGATGGAGGCATGTACAAGCTGAAGGGACAATCAGATCAAGCATTAGTACATAGCACTATGAATCCAAGCGAGCTATGGCATAGAAGACTTTCTCACATACATTACAAAGCATTGTCTGCCATAAGCAAGATGCTTACAGGTCTACCAGAGATTCAGGTAATCATGATGGTATATGCAAGGGATGTGCACAAGGCAAGAACGTGAAAAGTCCGTTTCCAAGCAGTGACAACAAAGCAAAAGGAATCTTGGACATAATACATTCAGACGTGTGTGGACTGATGTCATCGACATCACTTAGCGGGTACATATATTATGTTTCATTTATTGATAATTACCCACGCAAAGCTTGGATTTATTTCTTGAAAGCAAAATGTTAATTGTTCAGCAAGTTCAAGGAATCCAAGGCCCTTGTAGAGAATCTCTTTGAAGAGAAGATAAAGACATTGAGGTCAGATAACGGAGGAGAGTTCACATCAGATGCATTCAAGACATTCTGCATAGAAGTTGGGATTAAGAGGGAGATGTGCACTCCCTACAATCCTCAGCAGAATGTCATGGTTGAAAGAAAGAATCGGATGATAATGGAAGCATTAAAGGCTATGATTGATGATCAAGATTTACAATTGCACCTATGGGCAGAGGCAGCCAGAACCACTGTATATGTGCAGAATAGAACTCCTCACCATGTACTTGGGAACAAGACGCCAAAAGAAATGTTTACAGGAGAGAAGCCAGAGGTCGCCCAATTGAGGATATTTGGTTATCCTATATATGTACATGTTCCCAAGGATAAGAGAATGAAATTTGATCTTTGAAGCAAGAAGGGTATATTTGTTGGATACAGTGAGTCTACGTTCCTGATTACAAGTAGATTGAGACTAGCAGAGATGTCACCTTTGATGAGGATGCAACTTTTAGCAGATCGAGGCATAATCATCCATATGAGGTCCATGATGAGGAGCCTAAAGCTCCTAGAGTTGCAAAGACAAGCGTAGATGATGATGTTACACCAGAAGAGTATGTTCTAGAGGATCATGACATGGTAGAACCACAAAGACCTGCAAATCCACATTGAAAAATGATTAGAAATTTAAGAAAACCAGCTTGGGCAAGAGAGATTATTCAAGATGCAGAGAAGTATGGTGCTCAATGTTAAAATTGTACCTAGGCAAGTGGTTGTCCACCTTGTGATGCCTAGGGGTGGATAAACAATTTATGAGGTCCTTGGTCACTTTATTAAAGTGAGAAGTACTTTAAATGTTTTTTAAAGTCACTTTATAAAGTTGGTTCTTGGTTTTATTTTTAATTGACTTTATGAGAAATAAAGTGGGTGAGTATTTAAATGTCTCATTAATTATTTAAGTGTAAAGTGCATTAAATTAACTTAATGAGTTTTTTCATGAGCATTTAATGTGAGCCTTAGATCTCATTGTCACAAGATCTAATCTTGGCCATTGGATCTTAAGTGGTGGATACCTTGAATAAAAGATAAAAAACTAGGGAAAAAGGCATTCATTATTTTCCATGAGTTTTGGAGAAGAGAAGAGCAAGTGAGAAGTCGAACTTGAGGAGATAGAGATAGGACATGGAACCCAAGACAAAGAACAGGAATTTTTTGGCACGAGTTCCAAGATCGTACAAGCAAAAAAGGGTACAAATTTCTAGAAGGATTATGGCACAAACTTCTAGATACTGTACAGCAGCATTAATTGCCACATAAATCAAGAATTTAGCATACAGACTGAGAAGGGAACTGCTACACGCATTTCTAGACTGATTGGCACGATTTTCTATGCAGACTGTACAACAAAAATGAGCAGATTTATTACTGTTACAGTGGGCATGCTTTTCTAGGTTGTGAAGGGCATAGAAATCGATAGTATTTCATTGTTGATTCAGTGAGTACAGTTAACAAGGAAATGACTAATTTGACAGGTCGTGCAGTGCTGAGAAGGAATGAAAATCAACGTTGATTGTGAACAAAAAATGAGCTTGTTACAGCACTGTTTTCGAGGCATAGAAATGATCTTTGGTTCAGATAAGTTGTACTTTATGAGTTAGCTAACTGCTGTACATTTTTTTAAGAGGAAAAATAAAAACTCTCTGTCACAGGTTTTCCCTTCAGGGTTTTTCCTGAGCCAAGTTTGGCTAGAAATCTAAAGTGTTCATATTTATGGTGTGGTCGTCTTTTATTTCCTGTCATTAATAAAGTGTGAAAATTTCCAAGTGTTTCATTCACTGTATTGTTTATGAGAAGAAAAACCCAAATTTGTAGTCAAATCATTATTGGGGTTGGGAATTAAAGAATATGCACAGTTGAAACTTGAAACAGGGTTGGGAATCCAAAAATTTACACTCCAGATGGATCTTTCAGAGAAAGCAAGAAACAGTGACCATATTCTAGTTACATGGCATTGTTATGTGATATTATTGATGCAGAGCCTACCTGTTATGAATAGGCTTCAGAGAAGAAAGTATGGAAGGATGCCATGACTGAGGAATACCATTCCATTATGAAGAATGATGTTTGGGATGTGGTTCCGAGACTGAAAGAGAAGTCAATGATATCTTCCAAATGGAACTACAAGATGAAGCATTCAGCAGATGGCAGTGTCGAGAAATACAAGGCAAGGTTCGTGGCTTGTGGTTTCTCCCAGAAAGAAGGAATAGATTATGAGACATTTTCTCCTGTGGCGAGATACACTTCGATTAGAGCTATACTTGCAATAGCTGTAGTGATGAAATGGAAGGTACATCAGATGGATGTGAAGACAACTTTTTTGAATGGTGTAGTGGAAGAGGAAACGTACGTGGAGCAGCCACAAGGATTCAAGACACGTGACAGGAAAACACATGTGTGCAGATTGAAGAAGGCCTTGTATGGATTGAAGCAAGCTCCCAAGACGTGGTATGATGGAATTGACATTTTCCTGATAAGCTTGGGCTTTACCAAAAGTAAAGCATATTCCAACTTTTACTACAAGGTTGTACATGGCGGACCAGCGATATTGTTTTTATATGTGGATGACCTGTTTCTAACAGGGGACGAGAAGCTCATGGCCGAGTGTAAGAGGGAGCTTGCTACAGAGTTCGAGATAGAAGACCTGGGTATGATGCATTATTTCTTGGGTCTAGAGGTGTGGCAGAAACTAGACAAGATTTTCCTTAACCAAGGAAAATATGTTGTAGAAATCCTGAAGAGATTCGGAATGATGGATTATAAATCCATGCCTACACCAATGGTGATGAACCTGAAGTTATTGAGTGATACTTCTTCAGAGACGGTGGATGCCACCATGTACAGACAGATGATCGGTTCGTTGATGTATTTGATGAACACGAAGCCAAATATATGCTTTGCGGTGAACACATAGAGTCAGTATATGGTTGAGCCAAGATGTGTTCACTTGACTACGACAAAGCATGTAATGAGGTACCTGAAAGGTATAGTGGACTATGGACTCATATATGTTTCAGATCATGGGATAAGACTGCAAGGCTATACAGATTTAGATTGGGTAGCTAGTGTCTTAGATTGGAAGAGTACATCAGGATGCTGCTTCAGTTTGGGATCAACTACGATCTCATGGCTTAGGAGGAAGCAAACTAATGTGGCACTCAGTACGGTCGAGGAAGAGTATATAGCAACAGGTTCGGCTAGTAGCGAAGTTGTGTGGCTTTAGAAGTTACTTGTAGGATTGTTTGATCTCGAGTAGAAGGTGACTTCTATTTTCTGTGACAATGAGAGTTGTGTAAAGTTGTCTGAGAACCTTTTGTTTCATGACAATTCCAAACATATCGAGATCAAGTACCATTATATCTGAGACATGGTGTAGAAGGGAGCTATGAAGCTCCAGTATATTGCAACAGACGAGCAAATAGCCAATGTGTTGACCAAGCCTTTGTCAAAGATAAAGTTTGAATATTTTAGGGACAAGCTTGGTGTGGTGCAGAATAACTTCTCTCGTTGAGGGATTTTTGAGTTACAAATGCGATTCCAGGGGCAGTAGCATATAGAGTTTGGAAGCAACGGGAAGTCATTCACGGGCATGTTACCGAAGGAGGCAAAAGTTGGCCTAACCTCGCACGGGGTCAGGATACCCAGTCTTTGAGGCTGGAAGACTAAGTCATGTGGACGAGTGGATGCCCAACTGGAGGGATGGAGGGACAACCTGTGTGGGTTGAAGGATTCCTAACCTTAGGCTATATGGCTAGTGTGTGCGCATCGAATCGCCTAACCCTTGTGGTTAGATGCCCAGTCACTGTGGGTTGGATGCCTGGTGGTGCCAACCAGAAGGGCTAGCTTTCAAGCTAGTTACGCAATTCTATATGAGCTGGATGGTTTCCTAGTTTTGTGTGAACTAGAAGAAGTCCCGTGATGAGATAAGATCCGAAAGGATGTCGAGACCCATAAGGTCCGAAAGGACGATGAGGTTGTTCCCACTAGAGAGATGCTATGTATGATGATGGCTTGCTCATACAGAACTTCTAGTGACAGATATATTCGTTAAAGATCAATAAGTAAATGGTCAAGTACGGGTCAGTGGAAGCAATATTAAATATTCCGTCAGAAGAATACCTTCCTTACTATGAGGGAGTGTTGATATTTTAATATTTTATGTAGCTTCGAAAGAGATTCTTATGTCGTCCCAGAAGATTCCAAGTATAAATAAAGGGTGACGCCCTCCTCATTTGTACATCAAGCAAGTTCGCATCAAGTCAGTAAGACAAGTGCGCAAGAGGGAGAGAAGCAACAGCTGGAGGAAGTCTAAAATCTCAGTTTTTATCTTATCTTTGTATCTGGGGTATCTTTCTATGAAAGAGATTTAGCTCTTTATTGTATTGACATTGTACTTTGTTGATGAATCTATACTAAAGAAGTTTTAATAGGTTTTCTTCTCCAAGAGAGTTTCCCAAGAAAAATCTTCGTGTATGCTGTGAATGTCTTTCTTTCAGTGATCCGTATGTATGCAGTTATTATGATACGATATAAATTGAATTAAAATTCCGAATAACATAACTGCCTAAGTAAAATCTCAACAACTTGTTGGAGGAGTCGTGGGACCTTTAGGGTTTCAACGTAGGCCACAAAAACAATTAAAAATTTGATTTCAAGAATAAAAAATCGCTAGAAATGTGGCCCTCTCTCTTTGATACGTTTCACAATTTTCTTGAAATGTATCACCTCTGCGCTAAAACATAACACTTTAACCCTAAAACGTATCACATTTTCCCTAAAACGTATCCAAAACCCTTGAAACGTACCTGTACAAATCTAATATGTATATGTCACGTTTCAGGCCGTCTCCCCTCCATTTCAAGATCAGAAACAAGGAACGACATTTCTCCAGGGCTACTGGGACGTTTCTAGTGACTTAGACTTAAACTCATCTTGAAAAAAAGGAATGCAACAAGAATCAAAAGCATAAATTCACGCCTTAAGGTAAGACAAGGAAAACAAATTTTGATAATTGTATCATTTTTGGTACATAGCTATCATTGTAACAAGGCTCAAAATAACTCGAAAAAATATTCAGAGCAAATAAAAGAAAAAGAAAATAATAAAGGGAGTATTATTGCTAAGGTTAAAGGGGGGAGATATCTCATAACACAATCCCTTGTTGAGACACATCCGTATTATCCACACTAATGGTAAAGACCACAGAGGATTCTTATTTCCTTTACCTTGATTCATTCAGTTAACCTATACCAACTCACTTGACCAACCTTTGAACAATACATCCACTTCCATCAAAGAAGAATTTATCCTTGTAAGTATTTTGATGTGTTCATAAAACATTAACCTCAATAATCCTTCTAAGACCTGCGTAGTATATGTTGGAGTTTGTGCAACTTCTGAAGCTATTCTTATTGTCCTCCTTCGGGAGTTGAACTTGTTGTAATCATTCATACAAACCCTAGAAAGAACAATGTAAACCTTGGGGTGAAAAGCCAACAATAAAAGAAATAAAATAAAATTATATTGCTCCCCCAAGTGAAGTCGGCCCCAGTTAAATTTTTGTTGGGAAAACAGTATAAATAGGAGGCACCCCTCCTCATTTTGACACACAGCAGCACAAGTGAAGTGCGCAATTTTCTAGGAGAAAGTGCAGCTACACAGCAGCTCAGAGAAGTTCGCATACACTGTACAAGAAGATTGTTTTCAGGGTTTCAATCTTTGGAAAGCATTTCCATATTTTTCTTTTCTTTCTTCATTGTACTCTAATCTCAGAATTATTATCTCTAGACGAAGGTCGCTGGGTTTTCTCCCATTTGGGTTTCCCAGGTGAAAAACACTTGTGTTATTGTTCTGTGCTTTGTCTATCTTCTAGTGATCCTATTGATAAATGCAATTAAGATATACTACTATAATCTTAAGAAAATCTAACAGTATATCATCATGATCTATGAGATAGGCTATATGATGACTTTTTGACTTCAATACTTCATCAATTCAAAAAATTGAAAATGTCAAAATCCTCCTTCCATATACATTCAGAGGTCCAAAGTTTCATTGGTCAAGTTTGACCAAGTTTTACTTTTTCAGCAATTTGACTTGGTCAACTAGGCAATTTGACTTGGTCAACCAAACCAGACACCAAAGAATAAGAATACACATATGTCTTCATCATTTTGTATTCACATGAGCTTTGGAAGCAAATTGGATTCTTCCTCCACTAACTATATGCACATTTGAACTAATAGGAAATTAACTGAACCTTTCCTAAGGTTTATTTTAAAAAATGTCTAGAATTAATGATTTGAAGCAAAGCATTTGAGGCTCTTCCAGGGTAATTTGAGCATGGATTTTGGCATATATGATCTTCAAAGGCTACAAGGACTCATCATGGGCAATTTTGCTTCACAAGGATTCATCAATTTTGGATTAATGGCATTTAATTAAACCTTTTACTAAGGTTTGATTTTTTTTTTAAAAGCCTAAGTATGGTTGGGTTAATAAATAGGCCATAAAGGGAAAATTCTTTTGGATTATTTGGCATGAGAGTCACTCTAGAGATTGTGTGGACTTCTTCCTTTGGTTTCCAGTGATGACTTGGCATATTTCTTGGCCCACAATGGAAGGCCATGACCAACACACCTTCAGATATACCCCAGGGAGAGAGAGGCCCCCTTTTTCGACTACGAGGAGTGTTATTCAATAGTGTTTGTTGGTCATGGCAGGGCCCTTTGGCCCTTCTTTTAGGAGTACTATAGCTTAATGGTATTGTTGACTGCCCTTTGTTGGGGATTTTAACCTCGAGGTTGGTGTCTGAGGCTCTTAAAGGTTGGTCACTGGGTCACATGACCACACACCGTGCATTTTGCTTTGGTGGCCTTTGTTTTAGCTACGAGACTTCAGTCTCCCTTCACAGCCACATGGATGCCCTCTTGGCCTCTCATTCAACTGGTGCTTTCTCTCCTGGGCATCCTTCCTCATCAGGAAGTTTTCTCCTTCACCAGGTCGTACATGTTGCTTGAGGGGGCATTGAGGGATTTTACAGGCTACAGAATCTCGAGGTTAGTAGGGGCATGACGCCCCCCCTCCAATTCACTCCAGTCTTTCATTCGGAGTGATTCGCTCATTTTAACTATTTTTGACACCTAGGGGACAAATACCCCAGGAAGTCTACCTTCAGCCTACATTAGGCCAATTTTTATTATTATTTTGTTTTAATTTTAAATTGACATTTTAAACGCATGTCGGCCTAGATATTTTTGTAAAACGTGAGTGTGAGATCATATAAATAGATGTCCTCACTTCATTTTAAGATAGGAGATAAGTGGGATTATTACTATGTGTTGAGGCCTGGAAATTCGCAGGCAACAACAGCAAGGGATTCTCCCCAGTCAATGTTTCCAACTAGCCCATGACTGTTTGGTGTAGGGAATCCGTCCGTTTTGCGGTCCAGCTACCATAGGTCAAGTAACAAAACAAAAGGTTTTACCGGTTGCGGCCCGGTCCACCGTGTGTATTTTGTATTTTGACTTTAAGTATGATATGCAAGTGCCTATCTAAAATGCAGATTGATAAAGAATACGAGGAGCGGTCACAATGTAATCCGCAAGTTCTTACCTCTCGTCTTAGGCTCTCTCGCATCTAAATCACACACAACTGAAAAAACAAAATTAACTAAGTTGTCCCTAGGGAGCAAGATTATCAATTCATGAGTAATGTAATACTGTTCATATGTTAAGATAAATCACAAATAGTTGTTCTTAGAATCAAACACATAAACATGAATAAAGATATGCACAACAAGATAGCTCGTTATCCGTTAAAACATTCATTACTCATAGTGGAAATTATCACAGAATAAATCAGAGAACATTCATATAAGAACATAGGTTCAGAAAGTTAGAACGATCTCACAGTTAATGAAACACAGCTGAAAAACGAAATAGTTCCCCTCCAACATTGTTCATTTCATCACATTTGAACATTCCACACAGCACTTTGTCCAACAGGCAAAAATGTAATTTTATTATTACAAAACGAAATAGTTCCTCTTACAACAAGTAGTTCACAAGTCTCTCCGAGAAAAAGCCCCTTCTCTTTCTCTCTTTTCGCATTTATACAAGAACCAGCTCAACCTTTCGGTTGCCCCACAAACGTTTCAATCTCCAGTCTTGTCGTTTTGCCAAAGCTCATAATTCGATGTTACGCTTTAAATAAAAACTTTTATAAAAACGGACATCGCCAGGTCACCGACGAGACGCCCAATCCTAGGCCTTTTCTCTCTAATGATTACACCCTACCATTCCTCGGTCCCTCTTCAAACCCTTAATCCTCGATTACCGACTCTGCCGCCTAATGCTTTAACATGCTTTGTCCTCCAACTGCGTCTTCTTTGCCGCCATAAATCTTCGAAGGGACCTGAGAAACTGCCATGTCTATCTGCGATCAAACGAGAATTTATCATTTATCCCGATTATCTTTAAGAAACATAAATTATAATATCAATGAACTGAGTACTAAAGAAGAGAAAACTAGAGTTGGGTTCTTATGTGCGAATTTCAAACTAAAACAAGGCACACCAGTCTCTTATGAAACAGTTACGATCTCCTAACAATCGGTGGGAAAACGATTAAGAACGGGCACATAAAAACACCCCATCGGTGGATCGGAACACTTTGACATCGGCTCGCCAACGGGTAACCTACAATCTAGGGGTTTCGGCACACAAACCAAAACCTGTGCGATAAATCGACGGGGGTCGGATCTTCTGCAAGCATCGGATGGTTAGTGAGCTACGCAGCCGCAACGACGGAAGTTAAAGGGTCAAGAAAAATCGCAGACGAATCAACATCGAAAAAACAAAGAACAGGATATCAGCGAAAGGA
Organism: Pseudotsuga menziesii; assembly: GCA_001517045.1. Taxonomy (NCBI): domain Eukaryota; kingdom Viridiplantae; phylum Streptophyta; class Pinopsida; order Pinales; family Pinaceae; genus Pseudotsuga; species Pseudotsuga menziesii. Next base: position 13,321 of record LPNX010317353.1, on the reverse strand, counting down.
CAAACAGTCCGACGGGCAGTTAGTCTATTCTGGGGCCGCAACGGCGGAACTCAATCAATCTGCGGCCTCCGACCGCAGTCATAACCTTTTCCGAAAAACGAAAAGCAAGGTCTAAAATCCAACAATAAAACGTGGGCTGGCCTCCGAAAAACGGCAAATGACAATCTCATTTTAAAACTCAACGATAAAACATCGTAAAACCTACTAAGCCTTACAGCCCAAAGCATGCACCGACCCAAACGAAATCCCAAAAAGCAAGAAAATTGGCCTCAAACAATCCAAACAGGTAGCAGAGTGGGGCTAACAAAATCGACAAGGAGGGTCCAAAATTTTCAGAAATTTGGGAGAAGTTGCAGCTGCAACAATTGGCGGCTCACTGGTGAACCCAGGTCTCTGAATAAACTCCTCCTTAAGCAACAGACTGTTTAGTAGTGAAACCGACATGCTGAATTCTTCTAGATGTCTGGATTCCCATAATGTCACATATATGTACTTGTAATTATTGATGATAGTCCAATTTTTTAGGGAATGGAAACCAAAATCTCAAGGTCAGGATAACTATTTTGAGGCTTAAGTAGGCGGATTTTCCTTTAACCTTGTCTTCGGGTAGCTTCCAGCTTAGACTCCACAAGATTGTAACACAATGGTAAACAGAAATATTTGTTTGTTCCCCATTCCCATGCCACTTAGCACTTTTCGTTAGTGGACTTTGTGTCCTTTTGAGTCCTCCTCATGCCTTTTCTTCTGAATTTTATTCGGGCTCTTCTATCCATAGTGTCCTTTTGTGTGAGAGATGCATTTAATTTTCAGCTCACGGACGGAGAAGAACTTTCGACAATCTGTACTCATATAGTTCAGTATTCTGTTTCGATAAATATTGCTTTCTTAGGATTTTTGACTCTTATTAGCCTTTTAGCTTTCCATTTTTGGCATGGGATCATTTAGATATAATATACTGTTTACCCTGCTCCCCTTTCCATGGGTCTTTTGCTGTCACCCTCTAGGACGTTTTAGATATGAAATGGATGGAGCCTCAAAATAGTATTCCAGACCTTTTGATTTCAAGTTATTTCAGGGATTACGCTGGACCTCATTGTATTCATAGACATTTAGGAAACACTTTACTAGAAGAAATTCCATCAGATTCAAACAATAAGACCCAGTCTAATGCCCAAAGAATCCCAGTTTATCAAGGGTTCTGATGCTCCCCATGCAACCAAAAGTTTGCTTCTTTTATTGGAATTAGAAGAAACTAAACTAAACAAACAGGAAAGGAACAAACCAATTATTTATGTACAAAGAAAACAAAAAATAAAACAAAATCAAGAAAATTAAGGTTTAAGAACCAAACCATTTACTGGTAGGTTCTCCTCCCATCTCTGTAAATCCTATAACTTATAGGTTGAGGGGCCAAGTTTTGCCGCAATCTGGAAAGGGCCTACCCATAACTGTTGAAACTTCGTGTGCTTTCCTTTCTCATCATGAGGGTGATCCCACTTAAGAACTAAATCTCCTACTTCAAATTCTTTTGTCCCAGCTTTGTGCTTATCAAACCACCTCTTCACTACCTCCTGTTGTTGTTTAAAACGTTCCCTAGCCTTGGATCTAGATTCCTCTGCCTTCAAAAGATTACGTATCCTCATCTACAACTTCATTATCTGATCCTCTTGATTCTTAAGCTATTATGGAAGAGGGTAGCATGATATTGGGGGGTAGAATGGCCTATTTTCCATAAACAACGGTATATGGGGACACACCTTACGAAGTCTTGGGGGTGACTCTATCATCCCAAAGAGCATTTGGTAATGTTGAATGCCAACTTCTCTGGTTTTCTATCACAGTCTTTTTTAAGATTCTAATCAGATTCTTGTTCGTAGATTCAGCCAAACCATTTCCTTGTGGATAGTAATTTGCAGAGTAATGCAACTTAATTCCCTTTTCATGAGCGAATGCAGTTAATCTAATAGAGGAAAAATAAGTAGCATTATCGAAAACTAGAGAAATTGGAACTCCAAACCTAGTCATAATATGATCTTACAAGAAGTCCATGACCGCATCTTCATTCACTTTATGCAACAGAATGGCTTCGACCCAACGAGTGAAGTAATCGGTTGCCGTCAGAATATACTTGTGTTGCAAAGAAGAATTTGGCTTTATCTCTCCAATGATATCCATCCCCCATTGCTCAAAAGGTTCTGTTATCACCACAGGATTTAATGGTCCTGTTGCTTTAACTTGTCTTCCACCACACCTTTGACAGATGCCACACTTTTTGACATGGGCATGTGCATCTTTGAACAGTGTGGGCCAATAGTATCCAGCTCTGAGAATTTTATGGGCTGTTGTATCCCCAGAAAAATGTCCTCCAGCAGGCCCATCATGTAAGTCTAACATGACCTTCTCCGCATCTTCTTTCTCTAAGCATCTAAGAAGAACTCCATCATAATTTTTTCTGAATAATATTCCTTCAACAATCTGGTATGAGGCTGATTTAAGACGCAGTGCTCTTCTTTGCTTAGAATTCCAATGTTCTGGTAACAATCCCTCCTGAAGGTAATACACAAGGTCTTGATACCAGGAGTCCGGAGATGTGAAAAGAGAATATACGTCCACCAAACGAAACGCAGCTTCGTCTTCCCAGTCATTTTCTTCATTGTCTTTACTTTCAGTCATTAGTTTGCACAATCCTTGCCCTTTAACTATGGAGGCTGGCTTGAATTCGAGGTCATACTCCTGTAGAGCTGTTACCCAGTTGCCTCTTCTTTCTCCTAACTCCTTTTGTACGAAAAGAGACCTCATAGCTGGGTGTGGAACTATTACCTTTGTCCGGTTCTTAAGTATGTATGGTCTGAATTGTTTTACCGCTTTGAACACGGCGTAAGCTTGTTTATCCATAGCTGGGTAATTCAATTCGGCCCCTTGCAGACCTGTGCTCATAAATGATATGGGGAACTCATCTCCCCCATCTTCCTTCTGGGTAAGCACCGCTGCTAATGAATCGTCAGATGCGAAAGTGTACAAAATAAAATCTTTCTCAAAATCCGGACTCTTGAGGGAGGGTGCGTGTGCAACCGCTGTCTTTATTTTAATAAATGCATTCTTCTCTACATCAGTCCACTTGAATTGTACACTTTGCTTTACCATTTGTTGCAAAGGTTTAACAATTTGAGCGAAATCTGGCACAAACCTTCACATGAAATTTATTGTCCCCATAAATGATTGCATGCCCTTTTTATTATGGGGTAAGGGAATCTGTTCGATAGCTTTGATCCTCTCTGGGTCTATGGAGATCCCCTTCTTAGAAACCGCGTGACCCAGTAACTTACCTTCGGTAATGGCAAACACGCACTTGATGGGGTTTAATGAGATACCATATTTTCAGCAGCGTTCAAAAATCTGTTTTAGATGGAATGCGTGTTCCTCCCTTTTCTTTGAGAATATTGTGATGTCATCGAGGTATACTACAGCACTACGGCCAATCAGACCACGGAAAGCTATGTCCATAGCCCTCTGGAAAGTAGCTCCAGCGTTTATGAGTCCAAAGGGCATCCTTCTGTAAGCAAAAGTCCCCCATCTGGTTCTGAATGTAGTTTTAAGTCTGTCTTCTTCAACTACTAACACTTGATTGTAGCCTAAGAATCCATCTAATAAAGAAAATAATTCAAAACCTGAAACCATTTGCAATATCTGTTCCATGGGTGGGACAGGATAATTGTCTTTATCCGAAGCGCAATTTAGGTTTCTGAAATCCACACATAGTCTAATTTCTCCAGATTTCTTCCTTACTGGTACCAGATTTGAAACCCATTCCGAGTGTCTAACTTTGAAGATAATTCTAGCATCCAACAACTTCTTTACCTCATTCTGAATTAGAGGCTCCAGTTTTGGATGCATTTTCCTTAAAGGTTGTTGATAGAGCTCGACCCCGGATCTGATGGGGATAACATGCTGAATAATATTGGTGTCATATGTCTTCAGACCTTCATACGTCTAGGCAAAAACATCTTTGTATTGTTTGAACAGACTGATGAACTTATTTCATTCACCTGGAGAGCATCATTTTCCCAAATTCACATATTTGGGCTCAATTTCAGTCCCTAAATTAATTAACTCAAACAGTAGAGACGAGCTATGAGTCTTCACATTCACTGGCCTTCTGAATTTCTCGTTTAGATCAAACATTTGCTCTAATGTCCTGACTCCTTTAGGAATAAAATTATCGAATTTTAGCTCGGCTTGATGTTCTTCATCGTCAATAATTGCCCCTTTGAAGGTCTCGTCATTTGTCAAGCATTCTAGAATCTGCTGATCATCATTAAAAACCCGTAACTTGGTAATCATATCTAGAACCGAAGGCCTGAAAAGCAATTCAATAGAACACCAATTATTAGAGGGCACAAGCCTCGCAGCTGAGGTGGCCAACAAGTCAGCTGCCGCATTCCTAAGTCTAGGAATCGATACAATGCTAAATGCATGAAAATATTTAAGCAAATCCCATACTTCATTTTGATAAGATTTTAAATGAGGAGAAATGCAATGTATTTGATTTCGAATTTGTTTTACAATTATTTCAGAATCCCCATACACTTTTAGATTTTCTACCTTTAACTCAATTGCTTTTCTTAGTCCCTGAACTAGTGCTTCATATCCGGCTGTGTTATTGGTGCATTCAAACTCTAACCTACATGAAAGAAAATGTTTATTTTTCTTAGGATCAATCAGGACACAGTCGGCTCCTGACCCCTCCAAAGTTTTAGAGCCATCAAAGAAAAGCATCCAACAATCGCTTACCACTACTGTGCGTGAATCAACATCTACATCTACAGCTAAGTCTACTATTTTACAATCAATTTCATCAGCCTGTGAAAACCAAAGGAGATCAGGCTGAGCATCTGATGTATCGCTGGCTTCTTCTACTCAATAGTTTCCTGGTTCTAACTCAATAAAGTAATTTCCCAAAACAGAATTCACAGGTCCATTTTATCTTCGAACTAAGTAGCATTGTTTTTCATGTGGGGCTCTCTTAAAACTTTAATTTGATTTGGGATTCCTTTATAAGGTAGCCACAGATGTGACCAGTCCGAGGCAAAATATCCGCTCAGCTTTGCCGACCAATCTCTGCTCAAAACAAGTCCATAAGCTTCAGGTATGTCAGCTACCACAATGTCAATGAATTGACATACCTTATCATTTGAAGATACGCGAATGAGAACATCCTCCATTTCACCAATTACCTTCGCATTCGTTCTATCCAACTGAATGACCCTCCAGGTAGATGGTTTAGGTAGTCCATTTATCCTTTTGCAGACCGCATAACGTTGACTGACGCCCCCGAGTCTACTAGACAATTGTGCACGTTGTGGTTAAAAATTTCAAAAGTAAGGAGAAAAGGTGGAGTCTTGCATTTAGGTTTACCTCCCACACTCGCTTCACCAATTTCTTCTTCTTGGGGCTGATTGTCAGTGGGAAGTTTCTCCTCTGATATTTCAAGTGCTTTAAATAACTTTTCTTTCTGTTGTGGCACATTGCACATCTCAAATAACGAGATATTTGCCCTTACCTTTTTGATATCCTCCACGATGTCATAATCCATCTTATGTTCTGTGAGATTCGTTTTAACATTATTTATTTTCTCTTCAATGGGCTTAGTAGGCATGCTGATCTGTCTTGGACTTTGACTGGTGGTGGTAAATTCCGGAATTTTATTAGCTGAGGTGTTTTTTTGAAATTTCTTAACATTCTTTTGAAGTTGCTTAATCTTCGGGAGCATAAGACTATTGTCCTTAATCAACCCCTGGCTTCTCGTCGTTACATTTGTTTCCAAGATATCTTCATGTCTCAGATCCTCTTCTTCCTCGGTATCAAACAACGATACACAGTCCCATAAAACCATGGCCTCATCCTCTTGTTTTTTTGTTGATTTATTGTTGTCTTTCCCTTCTTCATCATTATCCTCGGTTAACTTGGAATCCAAAAGCTGATTCATTACCAACGTCATTGAATTTATCCATTGAGGACAATTCTTTTCAGAATGGGGTTGTTGGTGAAAAGTGCAAAAGTTATCCATCCCCACCTCCGTTAAGTTCATTGATGCAGGACCGTGCGGAGGGGGTTGGGATTGATTGTTATCTTCCCTTTTCTTGTAATAAGGCTTATAAAACTTATGGGCTTCCTTTTCCTTTTCCAAGTCTATTATTCTGTTAGAGAGCTTCTGCATCATCTTTGCCATTCCTTCAAAATCTGGTGATTGCTCCTCTTTAGGCTTAGTAAACAACAAAGCTTTCCTCCCAACATTTTTTTCTCCCGACTGCTCAAGATAATCTTCGATGCATTCCTTTTCAGCCTCTACCCTTTTTGCTTCTTCATAAGTCTCTACTAGAGTAGGTTTGGCTTTCATTTTGGCAAACATGGCCAACTCGGGCCCTAAAGCAGAAGTATAATATTCAATCAGAACTTTATCCGAGGGTTTGTCAGTTTCAGAAAAATTCTTAAGATATGTTGCAAATCTTTGGGTAAAACTACGCCCCTTCTCTTTTCTTTCTTTCTTTAAAGCGCACAGTCCTTTCATGAGAACCGCATGAGTTTTCTGAGCTGCATATTTACTTCTGAAAATCCTTTCAAAGGTATCCTAGTCTGGGATAGAGTTTGCAGGCAAACCAAAATACCAAGATGTTGCTGCTCCTTTAAGGGTATGCGGAAAAAGTCTACAAACTACATCCTCATGTTCCCCAGCCCTCAATCCTTCTATTGCCAAATAGAAACTTTGTAAATGGTCATCTACTAACATCTTATCATTTGGATCAAACTTGGGCAGCATCTTTTCAAAAGCTTGAGGTAAGTCATGCAACGGAGGTGTTAAGTTCAAGGGTGATCTGGCTTTCCAAGCCGGTGGTGGATTTGGTGGGTTCAGTGGCTGATTGGCATTAACGCCTGCCATGAGTCTGGGTGGAGAGTGAGGAGGTGATGATGAAATTTAAACTAGCAGATTTAACTTTGATCTCAGTCAAGCATGCATTTAACTCAACCCACTTAGCATATGTAAATAATTTTTCACAAGAAATGAATTCTGGAAATGAAAAATTTCTCTTCCTGTAAATGAAATACTAAATCTTCTTCATCTTTTCACTTTTAAAATCAACATGCAAACCATAAATTTGACACAAAGGATTTTGGTCAATGACCCAGGAAAAACCCAAGACGGGAAAACCTGTGAGAGAGAGAGAGAGCTTTTATTAATTTCTTAGGGCACTTTCAGAATTTACAATGAACACAAGACAACTTATCTCTGCATTTCCAACTTGGAAATATGTGTCATTTGCTTGGCTGTACGGCTGCTATAGAAATACAAAGGAGAACACCTTTCACACGTGCCACAGAACTCTGAGATGAACTGCCTTCACACGTGCCAGACTGATCTATCATTTGTTGTACGGATTCTGGAATGCGTGCCACAGAGAAACGCCTTAACTCTGCTGTACGGTACGGCCAAAAGGAGTACGTCCTACAATCATTAATGTCTGCTGTCCATTTTCTAGAAAATCGAGCCAATAATTATCTCTTGCTGTTCTGTATGGTCTGCAATATTAATGGCTGAAATCTTCTTTGGAAAACGTGCCACTCCAGTATTCCAATCTCTGCTGTACGGCCTCTTTTCTTCTTGCTCTGCAATTAATATTTCAAATGATGAAACCCTAACTCTCGTCCTTTCTCTCTCAACTCGCCTCTCCTCCAACGTAGAGTAAAAAAAAATTTAATGTCTATCTTTGCATTCACCTTTTTGTTATTTCATTTAGGGTTAGGGTTTTACTTTTTAATCCAATGGTCAAAATAGATTTTAATCCAATGGTTCACATTTAACCCTCATTAATTAATTCAACTAATTAATTAATGTCACTTTATTAAAGTGACCCACTTTGTCACTTTATAATAAAGTGAAACTCACTTTAAAATTAGAACACTAATGACACTTAAAAAAATGACATTAAGGCTAGGCAACATATTAATGTGTCCCCACCATGCTAGACATCACACATGGCAAAGACACCTTTTCCTAGGTAACATTTTAACACTCCCTCTTACCGAGGAAGGTGTTCTGCACTACACCCAACTTGTCTCTGAATTTTATAAACTTTCCTTTCTCAAGAGCCTTCGTCAGAATGTCCGCTACCTGCTCTCCTGTGGCCACATACTCAAGCTGAACTACCCCTCTCTGAACCCAATCATGGATGAAGTGATATCTGATCTCAATATGTTTCAACCTGTCATGGAAAACTGGATTCTCCGTGAGTCGAATGCAACTCTGATTATCACAGTAAATCTCAGTGGTCTCAATCATATGACCAAATAGTCCAACCAACATCTTACGAAGCCATATGGCCTCGCATGTAGCTAAACTGGCTTCCATGTACTCAGCCTCGGCAGAACTCAAGGCAACTGACTTTTGCTTACTGCTGAACCACGACACTGCTGCCGAGCCCAAACTAAAGCAGCACCCTGAAGTGCTTTTCCTGTCAACTACACTGCCCGCCCAATCTGAATCTGTAAAGCCTGCCAACTTCACTCCATCACTCCGGACATACATCAACCCGTAATCAATTATGCCATGCAAGCTACGCAGAACATGTTTTGCTGCCACCCAGTGCTCCCTCTTAGGTTCAATCATGAACTGGCTAAGGGTGTTAACAACAAAACAAATATCCGGCCTGGTGTTGACCAGATACATCAAAGAACCAATCAGTCTCCTATACAATGTGGGATCAACCAACTCAGAATCAAAAGCATCAATCTTCTTCCAGTTGGTTATCATAGGCGTAGACATAGGCCTGCAATCTAACATCCCAAACCTCTTCAGGATATCCAAGATATACTTCCCCTGACCAAGAAATATCCGACCTGTGCTCTGCCACACCTCCATTCCCAGAAAATAGTGCATAAGACCGATGTCTTTCATATCAAACTCACAAGCAAGATTCTGCTTGCTCTCCCTGATAAGCCTCTCTGACCCCGTAAGAAAGAGATCATCTACATACAAGATAAGAATAAGTGGCTCCCCATCCACAACAATAAAGTAGAGGTTAGGATTCGCCTCACTCTTAGTGAAGCCCAGCTGCAACAAGTAACTGTCAATCCGGGAGTACCAAGCCCTCGGTGCCTGCTTAAGCTCATAAAGAGCTTTCTTCAGCCTGCACACATGCGTATCTCGCCCATGAATCTCAAAGCCCTCTGACTGCTCCAAATATACCTCCTCCTATATGATCCCATTTAGAAATGCGGTCTTCACATCCATCTGATGGATAGACCACCCCATCTCAGCACTAATGGAAATCACAGACCTGATGGAAGAATACCTGGCCACTGGTGCGAAGGTCTCATCATAATCCACTCCCTCTATCTGAGAGAAACCCCGCGCCACAAACCGTGCTTTGTACTTATCCACACTGCCATCTGCAGCCCTCTTGATCTTGAACAACCACCTAGAAGTCACTACAGACTTCCCCTCAGGCCTCGGCACAATCTCCCAGACATCGTTCTGCATGATGGAAGAATACTCTTCCACCATGGCATCTCTCCAAACCTGGATGCCTGCTGCCTCCTGAAACATAGAAGGGTCCTGATCTGCCTCACTGCTCACTGTAGCTGAATAGCTACAAAACTTCTCCGGCCTCCTCACTTCCCTAAAAGCCTCCTTTGGCTGCCCCACTGTCTCTGCTTCCTTCAAGGTGTCACGAACCCGCTTGGGCTTCCTCTTCCCTGAGGTAACATCCTGAGTAGAACTGTCCAACTGATCCTCTCTCTGACCTGGCTGTGAACTAGAGGATGTAGAACCCGAACTCTGTGAACCTGTCCCTAAACCTGTGGCTGAACTTGATCCTGTCACTGGCTCACTACTGACCCCTGTACCAGAACTCCATGTCCCAGTCATCTGTGGACCTGTAACCTGTGACCCTGTCACCTGTGAACCTGTAACCCCTGAAACCTGTGATCCAGAACCACCACCTGTGCCCTGTATCAGATCACCCTGTACCTGAGAACCACTCTGAACCTGATCCAGACCCCTGGATTTCATAATAGCCTTCTCCTCCTCAAATCTGACATCTCTCCTCAGCACTGTCTTCCTCAAAGCCGGGATATAGATCCTATAGGCTTTGGAGGTCTCACTGTAACCGACAAAGATGCCCTTCTCGGCTGTAGGCTCTAACTTAGTTCTCTTCTCCTCTGGAACATGAGAATAAGTCATACAACCAAATATCCTAAACTTGCTGACATCTGGTTACTTCCCCGTAAAAGCCTCCTCTGGAGTCTTGCTGCCTAAGACTCTGTGTGGGCTCCTATTCTGCAGATACACTGCAGTGCTACAAGCCTGGGCCCAAAGAAAGAACGGTAAACTCTGATCATGGAGCATAGATCTCGCTGCCCCAACTATAGATCGGTTCTTTCTCTCTGCCACTCCGTTCTGCTGTGGGTTATATGGTACTGTCCACTCCCTCCTTATGCCCTCCTGAGCACAAAAATCTTTGAAATCATTTGAGACATATTCGCCTCCGTTATCCGATCTCAATGCCTTGATCTTCTTTCCTGTCTGATTCTCCACAAGAGCTTTGAACTCTTGAAATAGACTGAAGACTTGACTCTTAGTCTTCATGAAGTAGATCCAGGTCTTCCTGGAGTAATCATCTATGAAGATGACAAAGTACTCAAAACCACTCAACGAGACTGAAGACATGGGACCACAAACATCGGAGTGTATCAACTCCAACACTCCTGTAGCTCTGCTATCACTGCGGGGATAAGCAGCCTTGGTGTACTTCCCAAGAGTACACCCATGGCACACCTCATCATGCTCTCTCTGAACTCAGGCAACCCAGTAACAATCTCTCTCAACACTCTGAGTGCCCCGTGGTGCAAGTGAGCCATCCTCCTGTGCCAAAGCTCACAAAGATCACTGTCTGAAGTAGCAACTGTGTGTGACAAAGCCCTGCAAGGCTAAAACAAAAACCTGTATAGTCTCCCCTCCCTGACCCCGATCACTTTGGCCGAAGTGACACTGGATCCCTTGGGATACATGAGAACCTGTCCATCTCTAAAAAGAACATCAAAGCCTTTGTCCTCAATACTTGAAACTGATATCAAGTTTTTCTTCAATCCTGGCACATGCAAGACATCAGTGATCAGCAAAGGAGTGATCAGCAAAGGAGTCTGTGACTCCCTCTCAAACCCAACTGTGCCTGTGCCTACTGCTCTCACTACTGAGTCGTCACCCAGTATCACACTCATCTCAACTGCACTCGAACTGAACTCTGTAAAACAATCTCTGGCACCTGTCATATGGCGAGAAGCCCCACTATCTATGTACCACACTGCATCTGGAACTGTGCTTGTGGACAAGCACATCACAAGAGAGAACTCGTTCTTGAAACGAGAAGCAAAATCATCAACTTCCGCTGTAGCTGCTATCTGACTCTTTCCCTGATTCTTCTTCCTCTGAGGACATGTCACTGCATAATGTCCATTCTTGTTGCATGCCCAACAACGAACTTTGGACAAGTCTTTCTTTCCCTCACTTCCTGCTTTGGCCCCAGCTTTGGGCCCCTTCTTGGTCTGCTTCTTCTTCTTGCCCCCTTTGGCAAGAAGAGCCACATTCTCCTCCTCACCTCCTCCCTGCTGCTGACTGGAACTCCCTCCAACTCTGAGTTCCTCCTGAACAAAATCATCCCATAGCCTCTCCCAAGTAGGCATGTTCTCTCTGGCAACAATGCCACGAACAAAGCTATCCCATGACTTTGAGAAGCCATTAAGAGCTAGCTTCACAAGCTCTTCACTCTCAACTGCATCCCCAACAGCACCCAGTTCATTTCTCACCTGAGACAAACGAGTAAGGTAGGAAGTAACACTTTCCCCTTTGATCATCTTCACTCCCCTTAGCTTCTCTCTAAGCATCATCTTCCTGTTTTGGTTTGAGCTCTGGTAGAGCTTAACCAGGGCAGCCCACATCTCATAAGCATTGTCCTTATCGGACACATGTGGCATAACATGATCTTTAACCGCATCCATGAGAATACGTTGTGCTTTAATGTTTCTCTTTTGATAAGCAGCATATGCAACTGCATCAGCAGTCTTATCAGGTACATTCACAGGAGACTCCACAATATCCCACAACTCAACTTCTTTAAACAACAAACTTATTCTCTGCTTCCAAGGATTAAAGTTCCCTGCCCCCTCTAATTTGTCCTCAAACCTCAAGCCAGTAGCCATACTGAAAAAAAGTAAAAGGAATAACAACCAACCAGCCAATCAGGATCTGGAAATGATATTAACTCAGTCAACAAAACCCTCACTACTTATTCCTCCGGATTCTGTAAAAAGTTTTCCCTTATCCCTTCAAATCTGAACAATGGTTTGCAGCTCTCTTTAACCTGGCTCTGATACCATGATGAAATTTAAACTAGCAGATTTAACTTTGATCTCAATCAAGCATGCATTTAACTCAGCCCACTTAGCATATGTAAATAATTTTTCCCAAGAAATGAATTCTGGAAATGAAAAATTTCTCTGCCTGTAAATGAAATACTAAATCTACTTCATCTTTTCACTTTTAAAATCAACATGCAAACCATAAATTTGACACAAAGGATTTTGGTCAATGACCCAGGAAAAACCCAAGACGGGAAAACCTATGAGAGAGAGAGAGAGCTTTTATTAATTTCTTAGGGCACTTTCAGAATTTACAATGAACACAAGACAACTTATCTCTGCATTTCCAACTTGGAAATATGTGTCATTTGCTTGGCTGTACGGCTGCTACAGAAATACAAAGGAGAACACCTTTCACACGTGCCACAGAACTCTGAGATGAACTGTCTTCACACGTGCTAGACTGATCTATCATTTGCTGTACGGATTCTGGAATGCATGCCACAGAGAAACGCCTTAACTCTGCTGTACGGTACGGCCAAAAGGAGTACGGCCTGCAATCATTAATGTCTGCTGTCCATTTTCTAGAAAATCGAGCCAATAGTTATCTCTTGCTGTTCTGTACGGTCTGCAATATTAATGGCTGAAATCTTCTTTGGAAAACGTGCCACTCCAGTATTCCAATCTCTGTTGTACGGCCTCTTTTCTTCTTGCTCTGCAATTGATATTTCAAATGATGAAACCCTAGCTCTCGTCCTTTCTCTCTCAGCTCGCCTCTCCTCCAACGTAGAGTAAAAAAAAAATTAATGTCTATCTTTGCATTCACCTTTTTGTTCTTTCATTTAGGGTTAGGGTTTTACTTTTTAATCCAATGGTCAAAATAGATTTTAATCCAATGGTTCACATTTAA
>LPNX010317339.1:92303-121405 GCA_001517045.1 Pseudotsuga menziesii | reverse complement strand
TGTTAAATGATGACATACAATTAAGCTCTTTAAATAATTAATAACAATGTTTTAATGGTATAGTTTGTTCCAAATTTACTATATTATATGAAAAATTAAGCAAATTTGGATAAAAATACTTTAATGATAAATTTGTGAAATATTTATTGTATTATATGGAAAATAAAGTAAAATTATAAATAAGCTTTAATTTTATATCTTGATATATAAAATAATAATAATAAAATAATCATATTAAATAATAAATTCAATATTAAATATTAAACTTTATATTATTAAAAAACAATATTATTACTATAATGTTTTACCACTTTTTGCATCCGAGTTTTAATAGCTCTAACCTTTCAGGCCATGCTCTATAATATTAATGTTTTACCAGTTTCTGCATATTAGTTTTAATAGCTCTAGCCTAAATCTAGTTCACATAAGTCATACTTTATAGTATTCCTTGTAATTATCAATCTTATGAAATGGAATTATAAAAGGTATAGAATTTTAATAATATTTCTTGCAATTATCAATCTAATGAAATGTAATTATAAAAGAAATACAATTAAAAAAAGTATGGAATTTTAATTTAATAAAATACAATTACATAGTCGCAAAAAGAAGGGATAGAAGCTGTACCTAACTGCATCTTTCATACCTGCATTCTATGGATAAGCCATGAAGGAAATCTGTCCATCAAACCCTAGCCTAAAGTGGCCTAGAGAACAATCAAGGTACTTTCTAAGGCAGCCATATCCATTGTAATTAATCATCCATTCAAATATTAATAAATTACTCACTCATATTCTGAAGATGGAACATCTTCCTCCTTAACCCAGATTAGCTCATTACACTCGGATACAGTGTAACGAGAGCACATCCAGTTATAGTAGCCACAATCTAATACATGCAAAAACTCAACAATAGGAGATGCCCAACAAGAGGCTTCACCATTCTCAACATCATGATAATATATATCGAGCTTATAATGAACCAATAGAGGAGGGTTAATTTGAGAAGTGGCGTTGAACATTACAACAATGGTCGTTGGAGAGAGAAAGGAATTGCATAGAAAGCACAAGAGAAAAATTAGTACCTTTGATATTGGCTCTAGTGGTGCTTATTCAACTAGAAACAATCATCTCACATCCACTGTTCATGGTGTTGGGCGATCAATGTAGTGTTAGTCCATATTCAATCACTGACATACTTTGGTGGAGGACGATTCACATCATTATGCAAAGCCCTGTTCTCCCAATTAGGGCTCTGGTCCCTATTCCCTCCTACAATCGAATCAACTGCGAATAGGCTTCTAAAACATCTCTGCTAGTGTGGATAACACGTTACAATCCTCTCCACGGATTTAGAAAAAAACCAAATACTTTCATTCTCAACAATTGCAAGATAGCAGTGATGACAAGCAGTTGTGGCGAGTGGAAGGCAATTGTCGTGTTAAGTACAATCATGGCAAGCGCACTAAAGGAGAGCGCTCGGTCCATCATATAAACATGTATTAAGATTTTTCTTTATACCTCTCCCTAGCAATGGAGTGCATACCTAATATAAAGATCGTTGCCTCAAAAGGAGGCCCAATAAAGCCTCCAAAACAATGATTATCCCAAACACGAATTTGAAAAAAAACTTAGGATATCATGCATAATTTGTAAAAAATTAATTTAATTATCCCCTAACGATTTATTGGTGGCAAACTGTTGGCCATCCTAGCAGAAGACCTGACCCTAGAAGACTCAAGACAAGGCTCAAACCCGTGACCTCCCCTAAACCAAAGGTGTACACACTTCTTACCAATTAAGCTAACCCGTGAGGCTACTCGGGCTACTCCTCTCCCCTACCGATTTAAAAAGTCCATAGTGGCTCCCAAATCAATTTAAAGAGCCCCTATTGCTTAGCATGAGACTAATAAAATACTTTAGCCAAATAAACCAAAAATAAAATGAAGTTTGTCCATGGACAAAGTTTTAAGCCAAATAAACCAAATTTAGTGGAAATAATGAAAAACTTTATATTTTTATTGTTTTAAAATGTACCAGCGAGTTAAAAAAATAAAATAAAGTTATTAATTATATGGCTGTGGCGGTGCTCGCTTTCACTACGAGCGATGGGATGTTTGCAACCACCGAGCCATGAGATAAGCTGAACATGCGTACAGACACGTGGCCTTGACAACGTAAGCTGGAAACACCAAATTAAAAAGAGCAAATGGTACCCATATCTGCATTCTTATTTTCTTGGCCGCGGCCAAACACTTCCTTGGAAATCATTCCCCATAAACAGTGAAAAATCTCGCCGTTTAGTATTGTACTGAACTGAAGATGTTGCAGGCAAGACGAGCATTAGCAGCCCGGAGGTGGAGGAATATGGCAGCTGCGGCTGCCATTGCTGGAAGAAGGTTCATGTCGCCCGTGGCCAAGCCCGACGAACGTGCGGCAGTCCACGGCGTCAGGACACCGTTGGCTTCAAATTTTGCAAGGGAAGAAGAAGTCGAGGTAATTTTTTTAATCAAATTTATTAATTCATTTTCTGTTCTCAGCGTTTTGCTTCTGTTAAACTAGCAAGCAGTCATGTCTATTTCAAATGTATTTATTAAACCATGTATTAGATTAATCCTGTGCAAAGCGTTGTTTATATTTTCAAACTATTCTTTAGATCCTTTATTTGCCTAGTTAGATTTATTTATTAAACATTGAATTTGATAAATCCTGTGAAGTGTTTTTTATATTACCAAACTGTTCTTTGGAACTTTTATTTCGCTATTTTTATGTTCTACTTCAGATTTTTTTTTTGTTTTAGTTTCAAAATTTTAAAGACTCGAGAACCACTTCAAATTTGTTTCTCCTTGGTCTCAAAACGATCCTTTTCTTTGTAAATCATTTTCGATTTTTTAATTTCATTTCTGGAATCACTTCAATTTTTTTTCTCCTTGGTCTCAAAACGATCCTTTTCTTTGTAAATTATTTTCGATTTTTGAATTTCATTTTTTTAAATGTTCAAATCGTTGTTGTGTGTATGCGTTAATTTAAAATAAGAAAATTCATTTTCGAATTTTGAATTTCATTTTTTTAGATGTTCAAATCGCTGTTGTGTGTATCTGTTAATTTAAAATAAGAAAGTTCTTTAAATTTTGAATCACAGATTTTGAGTCACATACTTCTTGCTGCAGCCTGCATATTTTATTTCTTGAAAATTTGCATAATATGAATTTTAAATTTTATATCGCTGTTGTGTTATTATTGAAAATTTGTTTAAGTTGAATTTTAAATTTTATATTGTTGTTGTTGTGTGTATGCGTTAAGAAAGTTCTTTAAATTTTGAATCACAGACTTCTTGCTGCAGCCTGCATATTTTATTTCTTGAAAATTTGCATAATTTGAATTTTAAATTTGATATCGTTGTTGTGTTATTATTGAAAATTTGTATGATTTGAATTTCAAGTTTGATATCGCTGTTGTGTTATTATTGAAAGTTTGTATGAGTGGTTCAAGCGGGTCATGTGATCGAGACAGGCCCGCATGAAGATCTGATATATAGAACCAACGGAACATACGCTACTCTGGTTCAATTGCAACAGGCCGCAGCAGATAAGCCAGATGAGAGAGACGACGGGTACAATATCCGAGCCTGATCTTTGAGAGCGAAGAGCTTTGGCTTATACAGTAGATCCAGTTCGAACACGTCCACATCAGGCCATCAAGAAGTGGTGCATGAAGTTAAAGCTCCTTCCGCCCCTTCATTCTGTCGACTGTTTCTTTTAAATGCTCCGGAATGGAAGCAACCGCTGTTAGGCTGTTCAGGAGCCTTGGCTTTTGGAGCAGTTCATCCTGTTTATTCCCTTTTCTTGGGGGCAGTGATATCTGTATTTTTTGATCAACGACCATGACCAAATCAAAACCAAAATCAAAGACTACTCGATCATTTTTGTGGGCTTGGGATTAATATCATTCGCTGTAAACTTACTGCAGCGTTACAATTTCGCAGCTATGGGGGGATACCTCACGAAAAGGGTTCCAGAGCGGATGCTGTCCAAGATTCTTACATTCGAGGTTGGGTGGTTCGATAAGGACGAGAATTCCGGTGGAGCTGTGTGCTCCAGACTAGCTACAGAAGCTAATGTGGCAAGTATCTGAACTTGAAGTTTTAATGTTTCTAGCGAATATCTGATTGTGGTAAATTTCTAACAATTCGAACTCTCAAATGTGCTCTTGTGATTATACAGATGAGATCTCTGGTAGCAGATCGTATATCATTACTTGTACAAACTGTGTCCGCGGTGACAGTTGCCTTTACAATGGGTTTGATTATAGCATGGCGTCTTGCAATCATAATAATCGTAGCGCAACCTCTGATTATTTTATGTTTCTACACCAAAAAGGTTTTGCTCAAGACCATGTCTCAGAAGGCTCTAAAAGCTCAAGATCAGGGTTGTCAGCTAGCGGCAGAGGCTGTCACTAATCATCGTACTATTAGCGCCTTCTCTTCACAGGAGAAGATTCTCTGTCTCTTCTAAAAGAGTCAGGAAGGCCCTCAGAGACAGGGATCAAATTTGAAGGGCAGGGTTTCATTTCACTTTGAAGGGTTGTGAGAAATTGAACCCTTCAATGTTGACATGTAAAAATAATTTAATCTTTTCATTTAAAAATGTAAGTGGATAACAAAATTTCATTATTTATTAAAAGTTGTGTATAGAAAAAAATGACAATTTAAGAAGAAATCTCAAGTGATTCAACATTTACATGGAATTAACATGGAATTAGTGAAGTAAACCATGTGCATGATGATTTATCACGTCCAAATTCTTTTTATGGGGCATTACTCAAGAGTTAGTATAGAGGAGGAGAGACTAGAATAAAGGTTGGGAATGAAGAACATGTAGCGGTGATGGGAGATGAGATTGGGACAAAGCTCATCTAGAAAGAGATTGGTGCACTTTTTTTGTTAATGTGAACATAGTGATAACCATTAAGGGTATTGGTTTCTTGTATTGCATTGTTCTTTGGCCTCTTTATTTTGTGACGGGAAATGTTTGTTTCCTATCATGCGAAAGTGATTAGAGTAGTTGAGAACTACTCACTACCTTATCTGAATGAATAATATGAAATTGGGGATGAAAGTAGCCTCATAGGGTACTAAAGCTTATTTGTGTATAGAATTGTTTTGAGAAGAGCTACACTACTAGAAGTGCTATGTTACAAGGCCAAAAGAGATCAGGCATGAGATTCCTAACATTAATAACAAAAACTAAAAAGATGATTTAAAATTGTTGATACTTGTTGTGACCACTTGATGATTACCATAAACAATGGTTTAAAGAAACAACATAAAAGTAAAAAAAATTAGAAGAATAACTTTTCCATGACATTTTAGCTTACATGTTTTGAAATGAACTTTTCTACATGCTATTAAAATCATTGGATTATTATCTTTCAAACTAAAAACATAAGTTTTTTCCAATCCACATTTCCATTAACAACAAAAAAAAGTTACAAATACCATCACAAAGCTAATTGATATGTTTTTCCATATGGACCTAGTTCATGAGTAACTAGCCATTCAATTTCAAACTCCGACTAATCCCTAAGAATTGTCTTCACTATAATAAACCTAAGTATTAGAACACTTGAAAATTTATCCTTCAAACTTTAGTCTTGAGTCTACTAACATCTAGATGTCAAATGAGAGCGATTCCCATTTCTATTTTCAAAACTCGGTGCATATAATTATTATTCAAACACATTAAAAAAGTATCCTTCAAACTTTAATGTGGATCTTACTAGTATCTAAATCTCACACAAGAAGAAGTTTGAGAGGGCTTCCACAATTATCTTTTCAAAATTCCATCTTATATTTATGTGAAAAGGTTAGACAAAAAACAAGGACTATTATATATTGTAATCTCTTTGTGAACCTTACATGATTCAAAAATGTCATTTTGACAAAAAAAAACATATTTACAATATCTTCTCTTAAATTCTGGGTTGATAGGTTTGATGAGTGTTATCCAAGGTAATTGTAGACTCCATTTGATATGTCAACATTACAAACCTTTGTCAAGATTCATCATCAATACAATGAGTCGAGTTGAATAACTGATAAATATTTATTAATATATCTTTAACAACACATTTCAACAGAAAACTAGGAAATTGATAATGTTGACTATATAACTAAGACCAAATCCAAACCCTAAAAATGTTAAGCTAGATAATAAGAAATTCTAAGTTGTGATTAAAACAAACACGGTGAATTGCTACAATGATTCTAAACTTAGAAAAGAATAAAAAACTAGATTAAATTTATTAATATTAAATATTTTTCTTAATGAATAAATTGCCTTAACCTATTTTTTATAAACTATAAAACTAAATGTAATATCTAACTCTAACCTAGAAATACTACAATTTTTTATATAAAAGAATAATTAAGATAATGTATTAATAATTAGTGAGTTATTGGACGTAACCTAGGAAATATTTAATGTAAGAAAACAACAGAAATTAACATATCTCATTTACTCTAGTATAACTTAAAAGGCATAATTTTAATAAAAATTAAAACTTTAAGATTAAGATCTACAACTTAATATTGTATTGCTTTTTATAATAAAATTTAACGTGGATTTCATTAAAGAAGGCTACAATAATTGAAGAGCATATTTTTTAAGAATCTAAATGAGGTCAATTATGGTTAAAAAAAGTTTTTTTAGCAATTCATCTCTTTGATTAATTTCACATTCCAAGTTGAGTGTTTTTAACTTTTTTTTTCCTATTATGATTTATAGTTAATGGTCAATTTCGAATGTACACAAACTTATTGGAAATTGGAAATGAAAAGAAAATAATTTCTAACCCATAAGTGAGTACCCCAAATGAATAGTGATTAAGACTAGTCACAATAGTGAGAGGGAGATATACCCCTCCAGGTGAAATGAACCATGAAAAACATGTTATCTTACCTATGTAATAGAAGACTCTCCTCTCCCTATATATTGCTTTCCGTGCCTGTAGTTCCTATAATGTAATGAAATTGACTTGGAATGCTGGTAGTGCCTATAATGGTTCAGTCTATCTATTCATGAACTATTCATGAACAAATCTATCTATCCATGCCATAAGAAAGAGTAAGAGTAGGTGAGTAGGTAGACTGTAGTAAGGGAAGGAGCACAAAGAAAGAACCAAAGTCAATACAAATTGAAATGGTTTACATCCAATGAATACATTACAGGTTCTTGTCCATGTGGCCTCCCTAATGTAGGATTTATCCTCATAAAAGTAAATACCTTCTATACCCTTAATTATATAAATATCCTAGAAATTGGAAATAAAATAGAAAAATCATTTCCAAGTCTCTCCAATATGGACATCTTATCCTAGCTAATTTGTGGAAACACTTCAAACTCTCCAACAAATATCAAGTATTTTAAACTTTTAATTTTAATTTTGTTTTGTTCTATTATGGTTTATGGTTTTCAGATGCACACAAAATAATTGTAAATCAGAAATAAAAAGAAAAGAATTGCCACCACCTAAATGTTTTAGGAGCAACAACTATTTATTCAACCTCATGGAGCCCACAAGAGATGACTATAATACACACTTGATTATTGTGTGGAAACCTATAATTCACATCTCTATGGCCCTCAAACGATTCACATTGGCAACCGTTGGGACATCCTCTTCCATTCATGTCATGGAGCAAGATCTCAAACAAATATGGAGACACGCGCATAGATACAACATTATCATTGTTTTAGCTAATGCAAGTCCATACATATATAAAGAAGTGTCTACTCTTCGTTTATTGAACATAGATAAGGGACAACTCTGTCAGGTCGGTGAAAAAGTTAGTCGTTAGGTCGCTGATAAAATAAGGCATTGGAATTTGGAAGGACATTTGAATGGAGGACTGATTGCACTTGATGGCGGCTCTATTGGTCAAGTGTGATTGGGCCTACCTAAAAGAAAAACCCCACAATGTAACACCTAATGCTTTTAGGTAGCAACCGTTTTTATCAACCCTAAATTAAGCAAGTACGAATCATGTCCTCCCCAAATGCTCAATTCAAAGTGATCAAACAAAAGCCTCAATTTTAGGTCAATTATGGATAGTCCCTCCAATGTATATCGAGTTTATCACCTAATTCGAAGTGATCAAACAAAAACCCCAATTTTAGGTGTATTGTGGATAGTCCCTCCAATCTATATTGATTTTATGAGCCCTATCGAAAAGGTTAAGTATTTATTAGTCCACTACAAGGAAGAACTTAAAATTCTCCAACAAATATCACTACAAGTTGGGTGTCTAGTGTCTACCAAAGTCAACAAGGAAGGCGAATCATAAACACACGTTTGGGAGGTTTGCAACAGCGAGGCTGTTAAAACCATGTTCTTTGTTAGTTCATTGCACTTTAAGTCCCTCATTCATGAACATCCATCGAGGATTCCCTTGTTTAGATATATTGTTAGACAATTTTTTCTTGTTGTTTCCATTATTAGAAGGTTGACAGGAAAACAGAGGGGTCAGAGTCTGCAACATTTACAGTGTCAGTTGTTAAATATTTTATCCTTTCAACCTTTGGATTTCATTAAGGAAATTGGAAGAATTCAAACATTTGTATTTAATTATTTTTCTTTCTTCAACCTAATGTTTACAATTCACGGCAAATAAGGAGCAGTGACATATTTGGAACTCAAATACCAGTCTCTTTCTGCTTGCTCCTCTTCCCAAATGAAGTTGTGGTCCTAGCCTATGAAAAGTATACATTATTTTGGTTCTAATTTCACTTATATATTGGGTTTTCTAAGGTTAGATCTATTTAGTATTCGAGACTTAATCTGGCGGATGTGCGGTTGCACAATACATTACAGATTTCAAACAACTTTTTGGATGGAGAAGTTTTAAACCCTTATATTTATAACACGAGAAGGAACTCCAACAAGGAACACATTTAACATTTCTCCATATATAAAATGTAACACAAGTACAAAATGTTGTACATACCTGTAAATTCACGACAACCAAGCCGACATCTTAGCTCTGCAAAATCTTCCGGAGGAAATAGAAATTAGGGAGAGAGTGAAACATGAAATTGGAGAGTTGGGAGTATGAGTCCCGAACTCTGACTGTTCTATACTTGTAAACCCAGGATAATGATTTTTTTTCTCCCAGAGACTTCTCCAATCTATTTAAGTTCAGGGAAGCTCAATCTAGCCTACCCAACGTTCTACCTTTGCTTCTTTTGCTCCTACATGTGGCATAGGTGGAACCTTGGAGTTGTGCACCACAAAAGAAATGAGGAATTAGAATGCATAGTTGTTTCCTTCTACAAAAGACAATTGAAAGCAACACCATCTCAATTCCCCAATATTTCGACGCTCCTGAGTTGGTTTACCTTGCTCAAGTTAGGCGAATGCATGTTTATGTATTTCACATGATTACAAAAAAATCATTTTATAATTGCTTCTACATACATAGATATATCTGTACAGGTGAGGGAAAATTGGGTATAGTTTTCACGAGGTGTCCGGAGACTTTCAAAGATAATTTTTTGTTTCGAGGGCGCTCAGGGTGCAGATCAAAGAGACCATGGGAGGAAGAGGAAGAAGAAGAAGAGGACTCAAGTCAAAAGGTGAGGCGAGTGAGGAGGGGAGACGTAATAGCGATATTTGCAAGAGCATCTCATTGGTGGTATAATGATGGGAACGAGCCTCTCCAAATCGTATCCATTGCTGACGCCCTCATAATCAACTCGGGCGGAGGAGTTACTGTGTAAGCATCCCGAAAAATTAAGTAAGGATAATCTCAAGTTGGGTATATGACAAATTCTTTCGTTTCTTTTAGAGCTTACTATATGCATATTATACAAACCTTATCTCTGGTTGGCACTCCGTTCCAGTTTCCTTTGTCTTTGCTACCTAACCCTCTTCCTCCGATGAGACGGGAATACTAAGCAGCCTAGGTGGACTGTGCGAGACTGGGAATGTTGATTCAAATGATTATGACCCTAGTAAATGAATGGAAATTGGAATAAATCTTGGAATACTAGACTAACTAGTATAGGATATGATTCATGAACACAAACAAAAGGTGACGTGTTGCTAGCCTGCTACCAAATATTTGTCATCCTAGTCCTGTGGTGGTGATAGAAATGTCTGGAACTAGGTGAAACCCTGGTCTGTCAACTTAGAGACCCATTGGACCAGGTTAGGTTCGAATTCGACAAAGACTGCTCAATGCATTGTAAATTAAAACTTGTAAGTTGTAACCCAAAAAACACCATTATTTTTTTCCTTACGGATCCTTCACAATGGAGGGATGTCAAATCAATTCACCATCCATAAATATGACTCATATGAGCATTTAATTTCACATCATATACTCAAATACTCAAGTGACGTGTAAGTTGTGAGATCAGGTGACTCGGTGAACAAGAATATGCCAAATGGAAAACCAAGTTGGCAGGCTGGAATTTTCTCAGACCAAGATTTAATATTTAATGAAGTTGACGAATCGGTAATGCAAGCAAATGCCATTCAATGCTTTAAAAGTGAACATCAAATATCGAGTCACAGTCCCAACTCATCGAGTTGAACTTGGCACTCGCAGCATAGTGGCCCACTTTGGTCCGTGCCCATTGGGACCCAGATCCTCATTCATGATCCGATTATTTGAGGGAACTTGGGCAGACTCTAAGTTTGGACTCTTCCGCAATTCACTGAATCATTGATAACCTGGAAGGGCAAATTTTGTAGTTGCCCTTCTGTTGCAAATTTACTGAGGCTTACTCAATTTCATTATTGATGGGCTGGAAATTAAACCAAATTTTTTTTGCATGGTAAATTTTTTTTTGACCTTCTATGAAGGGTAAAATGGCCTTTGAAGGGCTCTGAAGGCTTCAAATTTGAAGCCTGCTCAGAGAGACAATATCAAACAATCTTTGTTTGCAGGAGTGTTGCTGGGAATTTCGTAATGTATCCAGACATGCAATACGGCTCTGGATTTTTGGTATGGAGGGCACCTTGTTTTCAAAGGATATGTCACCTCCATTCTCATGAGCACCGGGAAAGTGGTAGCTGACGCATGGAGCATGAGCAACGACATTGCTAAAGGATCTGATACAGTCAAATCTGTGTTTGGCATCCTGGATAGAGAGAGCCGCATAAACCCCGACGATGACAAGGGCGAGAAAACTAATAAGATAGAAGGATACATGGATGTGAGAAACGTGGACTTCGCTTACCCAGCTCGTCATACTGATGTCATCATTGCCATGTGTCAAGTGAAAACTAGATACCAAACTCCGAGAATGACATCACTTCTAATTGGCCAATTAGAAGTTTACAAAATAGCAAATACAAATATATTTATTCAAATTTAAAATATTTTTTTGCAAACAGATTTTTGGTGGCGGCAACTAATAGCAGGTCAAACAACCGATTACTATATACCTGCGGCGGCAGGTATAATAACATAAACCAATAATTAATACTTATCAACATTATGCAATATACATCAATATACATCAAGCTTCAAAATTCAACTTCAATAATTGATACTCATCAAAATTATGCAATAATAATGGATTTGATACCAAGTTTCAATAATTGATACTCATAATAATGGATTTGATACCAAGTTTCAAAATTCAGCTTCTCGAAAACCTAAAAACAAAATACATAAAAAAATACTTTTTTAAAAATTATTTACCAGTTTAATCTGACGTTCTCTCAAAAATTGTCAGTGACGTGCAAACGTTCTCAAATTCCAACACTCGTGACTCTTCCTGCCTTGTTGGTCGGCCGTAAGATGGAAAATATCACGAGTATAGAAAACTAAAAAGTATCTGTCAGAACCATGTGGAGTGATCGTTGCATGTCACATCAGTCTGGACGAAATGCATAAAATATTATATACACCGCGCATCTTGACATGATGTGCGTAGTAGTGGCGAGTCACCCAAACATTAAAAATGTAGTCATGGTGATATTAAACATTAAACATTATATATATCACATCATCCAACTATTATTGGTCAATGGTGACTCGGTGAGCACCTCCACTCCATCTTTAATAGCACTATGCGTTCGAACGCCTTGCTTCATTTCTTCGCTTATCACTGAATTCTTCGTTCTCCAAGGGCAATGGCAAACTCAATTAATGCTGCTTCTTTTTCCTCCTCCTCCTCCCGGGCCTCTTCTTCCACTTCTGGTATCCTTTACGATGTGTTCATTAGTCATAGGGGCCCGGATGTAAAAAAGACCTTTGCTAGTCATCTCTACAAACGCCTTTGTCATTGTGGGTTGAGAGCCTTTCTGGACAAGGACGAATTGGAGAAAGGAGACACCATTTCTTCCCAAATAGAACTTGCCATCCATGGTGCCTCTGTCCAAATTGCAATTCTGTCTCCAACTTATGCGGAATCTACCTGGTGCCTGAATGAGCTCGTGCTCATGAAAAACTCGGGGGCTTTCATTCTGCCCATATTTTTTAAAGTTGATCCTTCTAATGTTCGCCATACAGAGAAAAATGGAGAGTACGCTGAAGCCCTCAAAAAGCTCCAGCAGAAGACAACATCGGAAGAGAAGCCACGGTACGCTTCAGAAACTATTCAGAACTGGAGAGCAACACTTTCCTATGTTGCGGATCTGAGCGGTTTCGTTCATGGGTGAGTTCAATCTCCTGCTGAGCTGATCCCTTCATTTGTTCGCTTGATACAAGCTGTATGATATGCTTATTTTTCATTTTATTTTTACTCTGTTCAGGCCTGAGGACGACGAAGGTGATCTCTTGGAAAACGTAGTGGAAAAAGTTTTGGAAAAGGTTCCAAAGACACCGTTGGATGTGGCCAAATATCCAACCGGGTTGGATACCAAATTACAAGATTTTATAAAGTCAGTGCTCTCCCAGGAGTCGCGCGTGGGGACCAAGGTTTTTGGGATTGTGGGTATTGGTGGTGTCGGAAAAACTACACTCGCCAAAACATTCTTCAATAGTCATGGTAAGAGATCATTGGAGAGATCTTTTTTATCGAATGTGAGAGATGCTGCGGTGAGAGACTCTCTAAGTTCATTGCAGACTCAGTTGATTAGGGACTTGTTACATACAGATAAAATCACAGTTGATAGTCACAATGGAATAGAGTTATTTCAAAAGCATCTTAACTTATTCCATGCTTTGATCGTTTTAGATGATGTAGATCATATCAGCCAATTAGATGCATTTTTGCCACTTCAGCATATCCTTAGCCCAGATAGTTTGATATTGGTTACATCTCGAAATAAGCAAGCCCTGATAAGCTCAGGAGTCTCAGAGCAAACAATTTATCATCTGAAGGGGCTGGATACACTAGATTCCCAAAAACTTTTCTGTTTCCACGCCTTCCATGAGCCACTTCCACCACCAGAATTTGCAGATCTGGTAGATCGCTTTGTAAAGGCATGCGATGGATTGCCGTTATCCTTGAAAGTGTTCGGGGCGCAGGTCTGTGGAGTAAATGAAAGATCTCTTTGGGAAGAAATATTAGATGAGCTCGATAAGATACTACCTACTGAGATATATGACAAATTGAAAATTAGTTATGATTCTCTAGGTCCAAAGGATAAGGAAATATTTTTAGATATTGCTTGTTTTTACCTTGGAGAGGATGGAGATAAAGCAATGAGAATATGGGGCAAGCTGGGGTTTCGAAATCTACAAGACAGGTGTTTGGTGGAAGTTGATGGTGGAAATAAAATAAAAATGCATGATCACATAAGGGACATGGGAAGAAAGATTGCCGAGGAAGGATCGCTGCCTCTTCGTGTTTGGGATTGCAAGACCAACAGCATTGATGATTGGTTGGAGCCACGGACAACTGTAAGTACTTCATTCATTGACATATTTGTCTTTGGTTTAATTAAAATTTAAAATTTTTCCATTTAAAGCTTTTTATTCAAGGCAAAGATATGTTCATGTGTTACTCTTTGCAATGAACAGCTAATAAACGAAGTTCGTGGAATTAAGATTATTCACCGTGATGAATCTCATGAGATCTTCCAGCGTCCACATTTTTGGTATTCGTTGCCGTCCAAAATGGGACATCTATCATTTACCAAAGGCTTAGACATAAAGTTTAGAGATTTGAGACTTGTTGCAGCCGAAGAAGATTATTTAGAAGACGTATTGAGGAGGGTGCAATCACCGCATCTGATATGGCTCCGATGGTATGGATGTAACTATTCTTCCTTGCCTGATTGGATTCCGATGAAGAACTTGAGAGTTTTAGAAGTGGAGGGGAGCATATTGAACAAACTGTGGCCACATCAATCTCTGCAAGTAAGCAAATATATATGCTTGTGTTTAATATTTTTATTTAGTTTATTTTGTAGAGTACTGCATCATAGATCACTTATGTTGAGACGTCAACATTGCAGGGGGTGCCTCTCCAACTCAGAGAATTAAATATCTATGCTCCCCTTTCAGAGATTCCAAAGTCTATTGGGCAGCTCAAGTACCTCCAAAGTATTATGTTATGTTCAGTCCGTCAACAATATACAGGCCCGCGGATGAACTCCCTCAAATGGACATCCACACTCGAAAGGTTGCCCGACGAATTTTGTAATCTGCTATCGTTGAAATACTTAGTGTTAAGCGGGTTATCAAGAATGGCGTTGCTGCCAGATCAGTTGGGAGAGCTAATAAACCTCCAGCACATCGATTTGCATGATGCTGCCTCTTTGCAGATGCTCCCAAGATCTTTTGGGAATTTAAATCAACTCAAACATTTATCTTTGAGAGGTGTGTCCAGCTTGCAGATGCTGCCTGATTGCTTCGGAGAGCTAATAAACCTCCAGCACATCGATTTGCATGATGCTGCCTCTTTGCAGATGCTCCCAAGTTCTTTTGGGAATTTAAATCAACTCAAACATTTATCTTTTAGAGGTGTGTCCAGCTTGCAGATGCTGCCTGATTGCTTCGGAGAGCTAATAAACCTCCAGCACATCGATTTGGAAGGTGCTGCCTCTTTGCAGATGCTCCCAAATTGTTTGGGGAATTTCAATCAACTCAAACATTTATCGTTGAGAAGTGCGTCCAAGTTGCAGATGCTTCCAAATTCATTTGGAAACTTAACTGGACTCAGTCATCTATCTTTGTGTCGGTGCAGGAATTTGACTGTCTGCAACAGAACACTAGGAAATATTACAATGCTGGAATATTTAGATCTTTCATATTGTAAGCAGGTGAAAGAATTGCCTAACCAGATCGCAAATCAACGAGCCTTGCGAACATTAAATTTCCAAGCAACGAAGATAAAAGATATCCCAAGCTATATAGGAGACCTCTCCAACTTGGAATATCTGAGGTTAGGTAGCGATTTGTTGGAAGTGCTACCACCTGGTCTCGGTGACCTCAAGAGCTTGAAGAGCTTAGCGCTCTATCGTTCGCCGCAACTGAAATCCTTGCCGGCTTCAATTGGACTGTTGACTCAGTTGACTCAGTTGGCAATATATAACTGTGGGATAGAATACTTACCACGAGAGCTTCTCAAGATGAACAATCTACAATATTTGTATGTAAGTGGCTGTCCTTTGCTGGAACATCCATTTAGAAAACTGGTGGAAGGAGAGGGAGAAAAACTGGTAGAAGGCGAAAGAGAGTTGAATAAATCGAGCTCCTCCAATGACAGATGCCTGTTGGCGCTCAAGACTTTAAATCTGTCAGAAACGAAATTAAGGGAGATATCTTTTGATGAGGGCATTTGCCCTAACCTTCAACAACTGACCTTGACACGGTGTTACGAATTGAGGCAAATTGGAGGGCTCTCTGGTCTTGGAACGTTGACTTCTTTGCAGACGTTAAATGTTGCTGGATGTAAGAGGCTTCATAGCATCCCAGGGTTGGAGAAGCTCACAAAGCTTACAGAACTACAAGTTGGTGGATGGGAAAGCATCCCAGGGTTGGAGAAGCTCTCAAAGCTTACAAAACTAAATGTTAGTGGATGCAACCCAGGATTCGAGAAGCCCGAAAAGCTTAAAGAACTACATGTTAGTGGATGGAAAAGCATCCCAGGGTTGGGGAAGCTCACAAATCTTACAGAACTACATGTTAGTGAATGCAAGAAGCTCGAGAGCTTTCCAGGGTTGGAGCAGCTTACAAAGCTAACATATCTAGATGTTTATGCATGCCCTGAGATACGACAACTGCCAGCTCTCGGACATTTGACTGCTTTGTATTCATTAAGGGTTCGCGATTGCAAGAAACTCCAGAGCATTCCAGGGTTCCGGCAGCTCACAAAGCTTACATCCCTAAATATCAGTTTCTGCAGTGAGATACGAGAGCTGCCAGGTGTGGAACATTTGACTTCTTTGATAACCTTAAATGCTTGGGACTGCGAGAATCTCCAGAGCATCCCAGGGTTGGGGCAGCTCACAAAGCTTAGAGACCTAGATATCAGTGGATGCTTTGAGATACAAGAGCTGCAAGGTGTGGAACATTTGACTTCTTTGGAGACGTTGATTGCTAAGGAATGCAAGAAGCTCCAGAGCATCCCAGGGTTGGGGCAGCTCACGAAGCTTAAACATCTAGATGTTCATGGATGCCGTGAGATACGAGAGCTACCAGGTGTAGAACATCTGATTTCTTTGAAGAAGTTGGATGTAGGCCGATGCGAGAAGCTCCAGAGCATCCCAGGATTGGGGCAGCTCACAAAGCTTACACATCTAGATGTTCATGGATGCCTTGAGATACAAGAGCTGCCAGGTGTGGAACGGTTGACTTCTTTGGCGTACTTAAATGTTGAGGAATGCGAGAAGCTCCAGAGCATCCAAAGCTTGGGGCAGCTCACAAATCTTATAGAGCTAGATGTTCATGGATGCAAGCTCCAGAGCATCCCAGGTTTGGGGCAGCTCACAAAGCTTACAGATCTAAATGTTCATGGCTGCTGTGAGATACGAGAGCTACCCGGTGTGGAACATTTGACTTCTTTGGAGAAGTTGGATGTAGGCGGATGCCAGAAGCTCCAGAGGATCCCAGGGTTGCCGCGACTCACAAAGCTTATACATCTAAATGTTCATGAATGCTGTGAGATACGAGAGCTACCAGGTGTGGAAAATTTGATTTCTTTGGAGAGGTTGGATGTAGGCGGATGCGAGAAGCTCCAGAGCATCCCAGGGTTGGGGCAACTCACAAAACTTGCACGTCTAGATGTTAATGGATGTCGTGAGATAGGAGAGCTGGAACATTTGACTTCTTTGTACAGGTTAGCTGTTTGGGGATGTGATAAACTCCAGAGCATTCCATGGTTGGGGCAGCTCACAAAGCTTACACATCTAGATATTCATGGCTGCTGTGAGATACGAGAGCTGCCAGGTCTGCAACATTTGAGTTCGTTGAAGTGGTTGGATGTTGGGGGATCCGAGAAACTCCAGAGCATCTCAGGGTTGGGGCAACTTACAAAGCTTACACATCTAGATGTTCATGGATGCCGTGAAATACTAGAGCTGCAAAGTGTGGAACATTTGACTTCTTTGAAGAGGTTGGATGTCGGCGGATGCGAGAAGCTCCAGAGTATCCCAGGGTTGGGGCAACTCACAAAGCTTGCACATCTAGATGTTCATGCATGCCCTGAGATACTAGAGCTGCAAGGTGTGGAAAATTTGACTTCTTTGGAGATGTTGGATGTAGGGGGATGCGAGAAGCTCGAGAGCATCTTAGGGTTGGGGCAGCTCACAGAGCTTACACATCTAGATGTTCATGGATGCAGTGAGATGCGAGAGCTGCCAGGTGTGGAACATTTGACTTCTTTGAATTGCTTCAATGCTTGGGAATGCGAGAAGCTCCAGAGCATCCCACGGTTGGGGCAGCTCACAAATCTTACACAACTTGATGTTCATGGATGCCCTGAGATACTAGAACTGCAAGGTGTGGAACATTTGAGTTCTTTGACGAGGTTGGATGTTGGGGGATGCAAGAAGCTCCAGAGCATCCGAGGATTGGGGCAGCTTACACAGATGAGAGAAGTAAATGTTAGTGAATGCTACGAGCTAGCAGAGCTGGCAGGTGTGGAAGATTTGATGTTACTGGAGATCCTTAATGCTCGCGATTGCCCCAAATTGCAGTTGAGTGAGGGAGTTGTGGAGTCGCTGCGGCAACAATTAAATGATGGTTTCATATACGAAAGACCGAGAAAAAGATTCAGTTGTCTGCAGTTTCTACAATTTCCATGTATGTGGTAAGAGTGTTTAATGTTAATTATAAATCTGATGTGAGTGAGGGAGTTGTGGAGTCGCTGCGCCAACAATTAAATGATGGTTTCATATAAGAAAGACCGAGAAAAAGATTCAGTTGTCTGCAGTTTCTACAATTTCCATGCATGTGGTAAGAGTGTTTAATGTTAATGGAGTGAGCTAGCTCGGGAGCAATCCTCCTTCTTCCGTCGGATGGAGCAAAGTCAACGTTAACTTTGCTCCTCCTCCGTCCAATGAGGGAGGATTGCTCCCGAGCTAGCTTACTCCAATGTGAATTATAAATCTCATCAACCCATGCAGGTAACATAGCTTTACATTCTTCACTTTAAACTAAAATGTTAAATGGCATACTGTAAACTAAAGGAATGTAAGTTATTAGGTTAGAGTTAAATGTTTATGTAGTATATGAATTTTAAAAAATATTCATGGTGTTAAATATGTCTGAAATTTTTTTTTTATTGAAATTTGGGATTTTTTTTTCTAAGTTTTGTGTGGAAGGTGCAGTTTTGAGGTGAAATCTTGTAAATAATTTTATTATTATTATTATCTTAAAATTTGTAGAAATGGTACTTTTATAATGAATTAAATTAAATTGTTGTTTTTAATGCAAAATATAAAGTTTTAATGTTTAATATATTATAGTTGTAATTTTCTCAACTATAAAATGATGAAATTTATCTTTTTTTTTTTATATAAAAAATTATTTATTTTGAATTGCTAGAAAATATTTACTTCTTAAAAAAAAGATAATTATTTATTTTAAATGGTTAGAAAATATCTAATAAACAATTTTAATGTCTAATTAAATTTGTAATTAATTTAAATTGCAAATTATAGGTTATTGGAATGTTGTAGCATTAATGAAAATATTATCTTATTGATATAATTAGAATTGTCAAAATTGCTTAATTAAATTTGTAATTAATTTAAATTGTAAATTATAGGTTATTGGAATGTTGTACCATTATTGAAAATATTATCTTATTGATATAATTAGGATTATCAATAATAAGCTATTTTGATCCAAATAATATTAAATAATAAGAGTGTCTCTTAATAATTATTAATAATTAGACATTATTCGCTCTCACAAATGTATTTTTGTTAATTTAATTAAAGTTTAATTGGAATCTTATGATTCACAAAAGCTAATTAGAACCTTAGTATTGAAAAAAACTTTAGTTTAAATTTTCTATGTAAACTTTTTTATGAATGGACCCTTTTTAGAGGTTTCTGGCCTCGTCTCGTTATCAAACCTCATTATCGCGGGGGATTTAAACTTTACTTGGTCTTCGGATGAGGTCTGGGGCGTAGGACAAATCCTTGACCCTTTGGCTCGTTACTTTGAGTCACTTTTTAGGGATGCTCACTTAATGGATGTGGTTCCTGCGGTTTTGACCCCCACTTGGTTGAATGCAAGATGCGGTATTGTTGGGATTGCTAAGCGACTGGATCGTTTCTTCATGGTTGAAGCTCTTTGCAATCAACTGGGCATGTATCAATCTTGGGCTTATTCTATGGGCTTCTCAGACCATAAAGTTGTTGTCCTGCAACTGGATTTTGACCAGGGTTTTGTTTCTTATCCCTTTAAGTTCAATCTGACCTAGCTCAAAGAGGATGATTTCAATAAGATGGTTGTGGAGAATTGGCGTCAGTTATCAACTGAAGTCCTGCATCATCTTAATCCGGTGCAAAGTCTGATTTTTAAGTTGAATAAGTTGCGCCCTCTTGTGATTTGTTGGGAGGTGGATAAGAAAAAGGTAGTTGACAAATCTTTATGTGAGGTTGAAGGCTCTATAAAGTCTTTGGAGGAGGTTTTAGATGATCGTCTTTTTTCTAAGGATCAAAGATCATCCTTGAAGGAGTTATATTCGCAAAAGCAGAGGCTTCTTTCTCACAAAGAAGAAACCCTCAGGCAGAAGAGTCAGGCTATCTGGTTGAAGGCTGGGGATGACAACTCGAAATTTTTTCAATACTTTGCCAATAAGAGACAGTTGTTAAATGTTATTTGGGAATCCAAATATGACAGGGACCCTTTGGTCTATGACTCTAAATCTATCAAGTTTGTGGAAAATGAGTATTTCTCTAAACTCTATAGGGACCCTTAGACGTCCAACATTTGTGATCAGTTGGAAACTATCAAGCATTATCCCACCTTTTTTTACATTATTGATTGTGAAGTTATTGGGGGGCCTATCTCTCTGGGTGAAATATTGGATACTTTGAAAGGTTTTTCCAAGGACTAGAGTTTGGGGCCTAATGGTTGGACGATAAAATTCTATCTTCATTTTTTGACCTCGTGGGTAATGACTTGGTGCAAGCCATTGAGGAGTCTACAAGGTCGGGTGTCATCCCGGATAACTTGAATACCACCTTTCTCACACTTATTCCGAAGTTGGATAGATCGGTCACCTTTGCAGAATTCAAACCGATATCATTATGCAATCTTTTGTACAAGCTGATTTCGAAGATTATTGCTGAGAGGTTGAAACCTGTCTTGGAAAGGTTTATGTCAACTGAAGAGTT
The DNA here is from genome assembly GCA_001517045.1 of Pseudotsuga menziesii. Classification (NCBI taxonomy): domain Eukaryota; kingdom Viridiplantae; phylum Streptophyta; class Pinopsida; order Pinales; family Pinaceae; genus Pseudotsuga; species Pseudotsuga menziesii. The sequence continues at coordinate 100,652 of LPNX010317339.1, read as the reverse complement.
TGGTCTTTTGCCCAATCGTCAAATTATGGATGTTGCTGGGATTGTCAAGGAGGTTATGCACTTGGTGAAGTCGAGAAAGTGAGTTGCGTTCATTCTTAAGTTGGATTTAGAGAAGGCGTATGATAAGGCCGACTGGTCCTTTCTCTGGTTGATATTACTTCAGGTGGGGCTCTCATTAGTAATTTATCAGTGGATTATGCCATGTGTTACTACAAGAAGTTATGTCGTTTTGATAAATGGTTCTCCGTCGACCCTTTTTAAGGGATCTCGTGGAATTCGTCAAGGCTGCCCGCTTTCGCCTTATCTCTTCCTTCTTGTCATTGAAGGCCTCAACATACTCCTCCTTAAGGCTAAGGAATCTCATCTGATCAAAGGTGTCAAGGTGGTTGGCTTTCTTTTCCTAACTCATGCTCTTTTCATTGATGATGTGTTGAGTTTTGGAGATGGCTCTCTCTCTGAATGGACACATACTAAGAAGTTGGTAGAGTTATTATGTGGGGCTTCAGGCATGTCTTTAAGTCCCCGCAAGTCTTGTGTTAGCTATTCTTGCTCAGACCAAAGATTAATTGATGGCATCTCTATCCTTTTTTCTTTTAAGATGCAACAACTTGATTCGAGTTTAACTTACCTCGATTTATTTCTCAAGCCCAACAATTACAAGCATGAGGACTGGTGTTGGCTCATAAGAAAATTCCAGAGGTGTATGAATAAATGGACATCGAGCTGGCTTTCCCTTGGGGGCAAATATATTTTGGTTACCTCTGTTCTTCAGTGCATTCTAGTCTACTGATTCTCATTACTTCAGGTTCCTGAGGGGGTGATTGCAGATTTAAGAAGACTAATGTTTCATTTTTTGTGGGTCGGTACACAAATGTGTTCCAAGATGCATGTGTGGGTGGGAATCCTTATCTAAGCCTAAGTCTTGAGGTGGCTAGGGGATCAAACAACTTAGTTTATTTAACCAGTCTTTGGGCGCTAAAAGCTTATGGAGAGGTCTTACGATTCCTGGTCTTTGGGGGGACATTTTAAAGGCCAAGTATCTAAGAATATTTCCCTGGGAAATTTGGGTTCGTGAGGCTAATAAAAATACCTCAAATTCCTCGCCCATATGGTGAAGTTTGTTGTCTATGCTTCCACTAATTCTTCAAGATCTCTGTTGGCAAGTTGGGAGAGGGAGTCAAGTTTATATCGGGATTGATCCGATAGTAGGTATGCAGCATTATTACAGGTTATCGAGGGGACTCATCTCTTATCTACACCATAAGAACATTGTGGTCTTAAAATAGGCTTTTGTGGCTAGCAAGGAACTTGAACCTGAGTGCATCACTAGCCGGGTCGTGTCAAGTAGATGGTTGGGATTTTCAACAATCTCTCCTTCCTCCATATCTATCGATAATTCAACAAGCATGTTGATGGTATTTCCAAGCAACTTATTGGTCTCAGGGTGTGATTGTTTGGGAGGAAATCTCTGAGGGGTGTACTATAGATACTAGACAATTGAGTCTCCTCTGATCTTCTTTTCTCTTCTATGTTGTAGCATTGTTGGTGTTCTTAGGGACTTTTTTTTTAAACAGGAACCAGGAAGATATTATATTTATATAAAAAGACTGCTAGCAACCAAGCATACAAAATAAGAGGTCAGAGACCTGCAATTCATATTGTTTTTACCCAAAAAGACTGAATTGTTTGTGCTAGAGACTATTGACTTGAACTTGCAACTGTGCCAAAAAAGACTTCTATCACCCTTCGAAGGGTATATACGGACATAGACTCCTAAAACCAAAATACAAAAAACATAAAATACCATTTGAACTTGAACTACTTCTGTTGCTTTCCCTTTGGATCTTTGACTGGATGAACTACTGAGGTTTCCTCCATTGGATGATCTCTGACAGGTGAGTCTTGAAAATGGCTACTTTGATTCATGTTTACCAACTTCTGCAAGTCCTCCTTCATATAAGCAATTGTGCCCATGAGCTTGTGCAAATATCTGTGGTTGTTTTCAATTCGAGCGTCGTGATTTCCCCTTTGTCGTGCCATCCATTTGATCTCTTCAGCGGTTGAACTCCCTTATGTAACCCCCCGATTCATGATGTCATAGAGCCATCGAATGTGCTGCTGGATATCTCTTAAGGATGCCTGGAGGTCATCCAGAGTAACATCCCTGTCTGCCATAGTTGCCTGAGAAAGAGACAAATCTAAATGTGCAACGAGAGCTGAGTGTGCCGCCTGGGAACTAGGCGGCCAATCCTTCTCTTCAATGTTGAGGGAGCCAAAGGAGAACGGATGCAGGGACTCTACATGAGAAACTACACCGGGAAAAGCATTCCTCGCACTGGGAAAAACAATTGTTGCAGTAGGAAAACAGTTCACTGCACCACAAAAATCAGTGGTTGCACCAGGAGAAACATTCTTTGCACCGGGAAAAACATTCGCTGCACTAGGAAAACCGTTCAGTACTCCACAAAAAACATTCCCTACACCAGGAGAAACATTTGCTAAACTAGAAGCATAATGACCAAATAACAGAGTTGGAGGAGGCTTCTTGAAGGCGTCTTCCATGGATCGTGCAGAGTCTCTAATCCACCTAAGCGAGCCTGGCTTTGCATTAAAGGCCTTCACATGGGTTGTGTTGGAGGATGAGAGACAGCTGGACGCCGAAGGGCATGCAGCTTGTCGATTGTTGCATTGTTGGGCAGTGGGGACTTCCCTCCAAACGTTAATTTTTTTTTAAAATGAAACATTATAGTCAGGCCAAGCGCCACCCTTAAGGCACCCTTGAGCCCATCCTTCATTGCAAGTGTTCCTAGGGGACATAACTTGTATTTTTTGTATTACCATTAACCTCGGATAATCCCATTTTTAGCTTGGCTCCTTGATTTGCTAACTTATCTACTTTGTTGTTGTTACCTATGAGGATGTGATAAAAGGTGGTTTGAACATTTATAGAGGCTTGTCGTATTCCCTCATAGATTCTTCGAATTTTGACTACTTCTTTATTGTATCCATAGATCATTTTGTAGATAACTTGCTTGGAGTCTCCCATGACTATTATTTTGATGATCTTGAGTTGCTTAACCAGATCCATACCAAATAAGAGCATGGGCCAATCAACTTCATTATTTTTTTTTCAACCAAGACCCCAGGCATAAGTTGATACTATATTCCCTACGGGATCAAAGATGATCCCACCTGCACTTGCCTCCTCGTTCTTAGGGACTTTTGATTGGAAGGTAGCATGTTTTTTTGTTAATGTTCTTATGGGTAGATGTTAGTCCAGTTTTTTAGAGTGACTATTATGATCAGCTGATTTGTCTTTCCTAATTATTGGTTGAAGTTTTGTAGCAGTCTTTTGACTCTTTTTGGAAGTCACATATGTATTTATGACACAACTTTACTTAATATAAAGTTGTTCTTTCACTTAAGAAAAAAAAGTCAAAATTATTGGACCTTAATGAAAAATTTATTAGTATTAATTTTGGATTGATGAAATTGTAAATATCATATATTAGTATTCTAAAATCAATTATATTATTGTAATATTGACAAAGATTACTTTGTGGAATTTTTTATTTTGAGATATAAAAACAAATCAAGTTTATTCAATCTAGAAGGCTAGTAATTTCTTATGATACTTTTAAAAGTTAAAATAAAAAAATTATCTTTTTTAAATTTATAATATAATTTGATAAATTCAAAATAATACATTATTTACTACAAGAATTAAAAAATAGTATCACATCTTATTCTTCCCATTCCAATTCAAGAAAGATTGCCATAATTCCTAAATAACTCTTTCTTTCCTGCGATGGAGAGTCCAAAAAAAAAAATTTAAAATTTAAAAAAAGTGTTTAAATGTATGTGAAGTAATAAAAACAATAAAGACAAATGAAAGCTAAGTGCTTTTCTAGAAGAAAATATCAATTCCTTGTTATTTAGATAGAATCAAAGGTAACTTTTTTACATTATCTAGCATAGCTTTCACAAGGCTAGTCTCCAACAGCAGATATATCAACCAAAAGTCTCAAAAAATAACATTCAAAATGTTACTGCCAAACAATGGCAAGTCATGATCAATGAAATCACCAACTACTCCAATAGAGCCCCAAGTTGATTGAGAATCCAAGTCAAGGCCTGAGAGCTAATCCAAAGAAGCACCTCTGGGTGTCACAACAAAACAGAGGGAAGTGTCCACCTCTGGGTGTCACAACAAAACAGAGGGAAATGTCCACCTCTGACATCCAAAGGATGTAATATATGAAACCAAACACACAATTATCAAAGATGTGAAAAATCATAGGTGTAGAATACAAGCTAAAAAAGCTGTAATGTACCCTTTACCTAACATACACCCTCAAAATATTATGAATGAAGAGGGCCCGAGGCCAAAGATAGTGCTTCTTTGGATAAGCCATCTGCTATGACGTTGTGTTCTCTGTAAACATGACATGCATCAAGTTGGAGAAAAGATGATTCCAACTCTCTGATATATTGACACCATCCATCAAGATTGAGAGTAGAGAGGTCAACTCTCCTATTGAACCAGTTAATAATAGTAGAAGAGTCTTCATGGATATGAAAATTTGGAAGACCAATCAATTTTGCTGAGTACAGATGTAACAACCCAAAAATTCGTAAAAATTTAAAATTTTTCAAGTGACATAAAATGTCTAAAGTTGTCTTTAAAATACTACTAACGGTTAGCAGAAGATAAAACAGTTTATAAAAGAACAAGGGGTTGCTTGTTTATAAAAACTTGTATAATCTAAAGGTGTAATCTTAAAAACTGTGTTAGTGTTGTTGACGACTTAGCAGTTGTCATTTTTTTGGAAGTAGAAAAGAACTTGTATTTTACTACTGCTAGATCTACTGATGTTTTTTATTTTTCAAGTAAGGAAAGATTCTTATGTTTGATCGGGGCTTACTTAGCTTTTAAGCTAACACAGTTGGACGGATGGTTTCTTACAGGTCTAGCAGTTAAGCGTATGTTCCAGTAAATTAATATTTATAATCAAGTCAACAAGATACTTCTCTAGCATGTTTATGATGCTAGATTTAGGAAATGTTTTAATCTGCAACTTGTCTTCAAGGGAGGTAATGTTGGTCTCAATTTTCTTTTGTTGTCAAAACTCCGTAATGACGTTTACACAAACTACATAAGCATGGGTTAAAACATTGCATGATCAATTACTATCCAATGTCCTCAAATCAATTGGATATTTATAATTTAAAATTCTAAAGAACACTTGTATTTTTGCTTATAGTAATTGTAATTCAAAGTTTACATAGAGAGAATATAGTTCACATCTTGATGCTTAACTCACCCAATAATGTTTGGTGTCTCTTGCAACTACCTTCATTATAGGATTCTATAAACATCCTTCTCTCAATGAACGACCAAATTACTTATACTTGTATCTATAAATTCATCATTAAGTTGCTAAAATTTTACTAAGATTTCTTATATCTTTTTGGTTCTAGCTAACCAAACACTCTTTCAATTCTAACAATTCAAAAGGCCAAGTCTAAGAATCACTAGCTCTCCTTTTTACTATGGTTTAAAAGTAAATATATGTCTTTCTCATATTTTCCATCAAACATAGTTAATAAAAATAACTATCTTCTCTTGATTTATAAAAATGAAACCCTTAAGAATTTTCATGTTATAAACCTATAGTTATTACACTAAACAACGATAACTCCATGGTAATAATACATTATTGGCAATCATAGAAATTGCATTAATTTAATGATTATAGGTATTTTACATATACTAATTTTAATTGCATATTAGCAATTGCATAAGGGACTATTGAAAAGCTACCCATGAGGATGGAAATATCTCGAAGGACACGTGGAGGAGACTAGGTTATTGGTTTAATAGACTTTCGTCTTGCCCTAATCTTATTTTGCACCGAGCGAGGGTTTCCTTGACAAGTGCGGTTGAGCTGCGAGCTCATGGCCGTTGTGACCCTGTAACCACCTCCGATTTACAAGACACCTTCCGACCAAAACACCGTGAGCTGGTTTTTAAGAGGATACAAGGTGGTTTCAAAGCTTGTTGAGTGCAGTGAAGGCTTTCAGTGTATAGAAAAGTGGTTTTGGCCACTGATTGCGAACTGAGATTTTAGTTTTTGAAGCACAGTTCATGCACTTCTGCCATGAATTGATTTCTTCCTTCTTGGTATTGCATTACTCTCTGAGGTTCCAAAAGCTGTTGCTAGAGGGTTATCTCCACGACTTCTCCAAACAAAAGAAAAATACTGTCAGGTAAAAATACCCAAACCGAGTTTTCATTTTACAACAATGATAATACATCTTCTTTAAAATCAAGACTGTATCTAACACTTGTTTTCAATGCAGGTTCTTCTCAGGGCAGAAGGGGGTTAGCTGGTAGCACAACTCTCCCATACATGGCCACATGAAAACTGGTAAGCCCCGGCTGCAATGATGACTATCTCTTGCATTGGTGTTGTCGTGGTTGGCAAGACGAGAATACTTCACTATTAGTGATGGATTCGACTTGGGTTTTCCTTGTTAGGTTGTTCTTCAAGTTAATTTTGTTTTTGTAAACTATTAAACCCTAAAGGTTAATATGGTAGGAACCTTAACGGCTGTAATAGCTGTGATTTGGGTTTACATGATAGCCTTATGGTCTGAATAAAAAAAAAAGAAAAAAGAAAAAGAAAAAAAAAGAGCAGCTTATGGCTTGGCAATCTCAGCTTAAGTGGTAATGGTTTAAGTGTTGACTTGATACTTTTATTTAAATTTGTATTAAACAGGCTTAAGCCTAGATCATAAATATAACATGTTTATGAGCCATTACTCTATTTTCTATTTTGTCTCCATTTAAAATGTTGACAGTGTTATTTAATTTATAAATAAAAACATTCGGTATATAGGGTTTATAGTATTTGTTACTATTTAAATTTTGACAGTATTCTTTAGGTGAATACAACACTCTGTTTCTCTTTTAAATTTGTTATTTATTCGAAAATAACCTATAGTTCCAAAAAGATATGGATTTCTACAGAAATGGTTCTTAGTTTGGTTTTCCTATTATTACTTTCAGTAATAAATAATTACAGCTGTTAAAGGTTATGATATGGTTAAGATAGTAAAAGTCTGTCTTTAAGGTTTTAAACTTACCTCTTGTAAACCCTAAGTAAGTGTGGAAGGATTACTTAAAAAATATGTTGTATTGCCGAACAGATAGTATAATGTGAACTTGAATTAATTTAATAACAAATCATCTGGATTACTATCTTGGTTAAAATCCTAGGTAATATTTTGTTTACTATTCCTATGTTTACTTGCTTAACTTTAACTATTATGTAAGAAGAAGCTGTGTTGGGGAATTGAAGATCTTCAACTGCCCAACGCAACTCCTTCTTACATCCTCAAATTTCGACTGCGTAATGTCTACTTTTAAGTATTATGTTTAGAATAAATATTAAGTCTAATATTTGGTCTGTGACTACTATTAAATATTAAATAACTTCGGTTCTTTTCCTGAAATTAATTAATATAGATACTTTCCGTACATTAAGCCTGTATTGCTATTTTCTGGAATGAATCACATACAAACTATAAAAGGAATTATTTGCATTTTTAATCAGAGTTGATGAATAAATCATCACTACTACTTAACCAACCAGTTGTACTAGAGTAGCCTATACAAGGCGTGGAAAAATACAACATGGTAATTTATTTCCATTTACTTTTCATTTAGCAAATAATACTACTGTATTTAAAACATAATCTACATATCCTTAATTTATGAATACATAATGCTCTTTCCTGTATAAACCCTAACAAAACAAAACATACATATCTTTGAAAAACTAATAAACATTTGATGAATACAGTAAATAATTTATAAATAATATGAACAATAAAAACCTGTCAAATGATGAGGTGACAACAGCGTAAGGATGTTGTTCCTCCCAACCAACTCCCAGAAAAAGACTTGTCTACACTTCTTGAGGACCCCCGAGCCTATTTCCTGGTCCTCCTGGTAGAGTACTAGGTGAAGGATGTATCCTTAAGACCTTCTGTCACCTGACTGGTCAAATTACAGCAGTAATCCAAACTTGCTTACAGCAGTAAGAACTTAATCCGGGAGGATCTAAAAAGGCCAATTTTCAAAATCATCATATTGCAACAAAAATAGTACCATATCGAAGAGCTCGTCAAGGCGATTCCAATGGTGCAAACGGTGTGTCAAACGGACTCCGGATGCAAAAGATATTGCGTTTTGAAGTTTGGCCCCAACAGGGAAAATTTTGGTTGAAGTGCCACGTGGCACTCCCTCAAGCTGCCACGTGGTAGTCAAAAAGTACATTCTGC
>LPNX010317339.1:4200-91924 GCA_001517045.1 Pseudotsuga menziesii | reverse complement strand
ATCACATGTATCATGCCACCAAGAGTAGCTTCTCCTATTTAAGCACTTGTCATGTACATTTGAAGGGAGCTCAAGTTTGGAGAGATGTAGCCCATAGAGGAAGAAAGCATTTGAGGGGCCCCATTGGGGGTCTCCATTGGAGAAGCTCATGGAGAGGCTCCAACCTTGTAGTTCCAGCTCAGAGAGCAAGCATGGCTCCATCATGTCCGAAGGTGATCCAGCGTAGGAGACAAAGAAGCAGAGTCAGTTCGAGGAGGAAACATTTCAATTTGCATTTGAAGGCAAGTAGCGACCATCTACACTCTCATCCCGAAGGACAAAGGTGAAGGGATTGGTTGGTAAGAGTGTGACTTTGGTTTTATTGATGCACTTGTCATGCAAACATATTGTCGTCTATTGAGACTATCCTGCAGAAGATCGTGTGGTGTAGCTCGAGGTTCGTGGCTCGTAGAGTTAGTTGAAAGAATGCGATTTGCAACATTATGCAAGTCTTTGATCCTCTTGAGGTTCGTGGCTCGTAGAGTCAGTTGAAAGAGTGTGATTGGCTACATTGAGAAAATATCTTCATGTCCAAGTTTAGCAACTTCTTGAGACAAAGGAGGCAGGCATTTGCTTGCTTGATTTCTGTAGTCTTCGATTGAGTCCTATAGCTTGTGCACTTATGTGACCCATTAGAGACCGTTATGGTGCGGCGGTAGAGACGAACAGATGATGAAGACTCTGCAGGTGAATCCGTTGTGATGTATCTTATGTATTTGTGTATCTTTGCAATGGATTGGTCACCCTATTTTGGAGTAGCCCCGGAGACGTAGCCAGGAGATCTGGTGAACTCCGTAATCAAATCGTGTCCCTAATGTGCTTGAATGATTTTTCAATTTCATGTGGATGATTCTATGTTACACACTTATATTATGCTCATGTTCACTTGCACTAACGTCAAAAAAACGATCCTATTGGTCCCGATTGTTTCGAGCGGGTTCGATGACTTTTCGGGCTCGCCCCTGGGATCAGATCAAGTGGTGTCAGAGCAGGCTGACAAGTGTTGCAGGTTGTGGACTGTTATGAGCAAAATTTTGCAGTGTGCAAAAATACAGGAATTGGAAGCAGTTTGTGTAGGCACCAATGAAGCAAGAAGTAGATGAGCATACCTGCAAGAAGCTTTTGGGGACCAAAAGCCTTCCCAATGGGGAGGAATGATCCGGGAGGATCTAAAAAGGCCAATTTTCAAAATCATCATATTGCAACAAAAATAGTACCATGTTGAAGAGCTCGTCAATTCGATTCCAATGGTGCAAACGGCGTGTCAAACGGACTCCGGATGCAAAAGATATTGCGTTTTGAAGTTTGGCCCCAACAAGGAAAATTTTGGCTGAAGTGCCACGTGGCACTCCCTCAAGCTGCCACGTGGTAGTCAAAAAGTGCATTCTACTGACATGGCATGATGATGTGGCATGGTGACATGGCATGATGAAGTGGCATGATGACTAGCATGCATGCATTTGTGCTTGAAATGAGTTTTAGGACATTCATGCATTTACTCGTGAGAAATTGTAAAATGATTAATATTTGAAGTGAGTGGAAAAATTATTTACATATTACTCATTTATTTTATTCCTTGAGTTGTTATGAAGTTAATGCATGGTTGTAACCAAAAACAAACATGCCATATTTGTAAAGAAGTTGTAACAAGTTGGTTTATGGTTGAAAAACCAACATGCTATTTAAAAAAGGGATTTTGTTATGTAATGGATTATTGTTGGATTTTGTAAATGTCATTATGGGGAAGTAACTAAATGTGAAAACCCATGGGCATGTGGGTAAGAACCATATTTTTGGTTTATGTTCTTAAAAGCCAAACCAATTTGTAACTAATCCCAATTTGGAGAATCACATGTATCATGCCACCAAGAGTAGCTTCTCCTATTTAAGCACTTGTCATGTGCATTTGAAGGGAGCTCAAGTTTGGAAAGATGTATCCCATAGAGGAAGCAAGCATCTGAGGGGCCCCATTGGGGGTCTCCATTGGAGAAGCTCATGGAGAGGCTCCAACCTTGTAGTTCCAGCTCAGAGAGCAAGCATGGCTCCATCATGTCCGAAGGTGATCCAGCGTAGGAGACAAAGAAGCAGAGTCAGTTCGAGGAGGCAACATTTCAATTTGCATTTGAAGGCAAGTAGCGACCATCTACACTCTCATCCCGAAGGACAAAGGTGAAGGGATTGGTTGGTAAGAGTGTGACTTTGGTTTTATTGACGCACTTGTCATGCAAACTTATTGTCATCTATTGAGACTATCCTGCAGAAGATCGTGTGGCGTAGCTCGAGGTTCGTGGCTCGTAGAGTCAGTTGAAAGAGTGCGATTTGCAACATTATGCAACTCTTTGATCCGCTCAAGGTTCGTGGCTCATAGATTCAGTTGAAAGAGTGTGATTGGATACATTGGGAAAATATCTTCATGTCCAAGTTTGACAACTTCTCGAGACAAAGGAGGCAGGCATTTGCTTGCTTGATTTCTGCAGTCTTTGATTGAGTCCTATAGCAAGTGCACTTATGTGACCCATCAGAGGAAGTTATGGTGCGGCGGTAGAGACGAACAGATGATGAAGACTCTGCAGGTGAATCCGTTGTGATGTATCTTATGTATTTGTGCATCTTTGCAATGGATTGGTCACTCTATTTTGGAGTAGGCCCAGAGACGCAGCCAGGAGATCTGGTGAACTCCGTAATCAAATCGTGTCCCTAATGTGCTTGAATGATTTTTCATTTTCATGTGGATGATTCTATGTTACACACTTATATTATGCCCACGTTCACTTGCACTAACGTCAGAAAAACGATCCTATTGGTCCCGATTGTTTCGAGCGGGTTCGATGACTTTTCGGGCTTGCCCCCGGGATCAGATCAGAACTTCAGCCTAAGAGCTGCATAAGTTCAGTTCTCAGCAGTTAACCCCTCAAAATCACTTCAATAAATCCCCTCCATCGAATTTCTTATGTGCACTCCATTTACACTGAATGATCACCTTCTAGAATGAGCAGCCTCAGCTGTCTTCAATGGGAAATTTTATAGAAATGCCTAGGTCTTCTAGGTGATTTTTCACTTAATGAGCCACCTGCTCCAATTCCATTTTCTTAGGGAATCATGACCACAATTATAGAGAAGTTGCCACCTACAACAGTTGGAAGTAGTTTGAGGATGCTGCCACTTGTCAATATACTCTCTACCCAGTCTCCTCCACCAAGTGACCAGTTAACACTCTTTTAATAGCTTCCCTAAGCTATTGTCTCATTATTTATTTATTTATAAATAAAATATTCTGAATTACATTAATTATTCTTGAGCCCACTTGGTCATCAATTACAAACTTAGCATAAAATATAACATATTGTTCCTCAATAACAGTAAATCATTTTGCAAATTGGGGCATGTGACATACACACCCCCTTAATTTATAACATCGTCCTCGATGTTATTTATTCCTTGTCCTCAGAGTTCCCCTGCAATATAATTGGATATGCATCCCGCATATGATTTTTCAATTCCCAGGTAGCTTCTTCTGGACTAAGGTGCTTCCATTGCACCTTCACTTGACCAATGATGTGATTCCGAAGTGAGATCTCCCTCCTTTCGAGAATACAATCCGGTTCCACCAGAAAATCTCCTTTGGGTTCCACTTGCATATCATTCCAATTAATAACATGAGTGGCATCATGTACATATTTTTTTAATACAGAAATATGAAAAACATTGTGAACTTTTAGATTTGGTGGTAGAGCTAACTGATATGCTACATGTCCTATCCTGGACAGTATTTCAAAAGGGCCAGAATATCAAGGTGCTAGTTTAGCACAGCTACCCAACCTCAAAGAACTCGTTTTGGGTCTCACCTTAATAAAAACATGTTCGCCTACCTGAAACTCCTTTGGAGTTCGTTTAAGGTCTACTTGGTTTTACTGTCAATCTTGCGCAACTTTCAAGTTACCTTGTACTTGTTTTACAATTAATTCCATCTCCTTCAATAATTCAGGTCCTAATACTAACCTTTCCACTGGATTACTCCAAGAGATGGGAGTGTTGCATTTCCTTCCATACATAATTTCAAAGAGACTATATTTAGCTGAAGCTTGATAATGATTATTGTAAGCAAGTTCTACCAAGTGTAAATAATCTTCCCATTTACCTGGATGCTCCTTTACATACATTTTGAGTAGATCTTCTAATACCTGATTTACTCTTTCAGTCTGTCCATCAGTTTGAGGATGGAAAGAGGTACTAAAGTTTAACGTAGTATTTAACCTTTTAAACAAAGATTTCCAAAAAGTACCTGTAAATTTAGGGTCTCAGTCTGAAATTATCACCTTCAGTATTCCATGCAACAAAATTTTTTTTTAAAGAAAAATATCAGCAATATTTGCAGCTTTATAAGTAGTTTTTACAGGTATAAGTGGGCTACTTTACTCAATTTATCAACCACTACCATTATTGAGTCATTTAAGATCTAATTTCTAGGTAGTCCCATGATAAAATCAAGGCTAATTATCTCCCATTTCCAACTAGGAATAGGCAATGGCTGAAGTAGCCCAGCTGGATGCTAATGTTCAATTTTTACTTGCTGGCCAGAAATAATCATTTCTTAACAAAGATGACAGGTGTCCCCTAGGGAGACACATTGGGTCTAATGTAATTCTTATCAATGAGTTCTTTTAACTGCGACTTAAGTTCATTTAATTCTAGTATATTCATCCGATAAGGAGCTTTTGAGCTGGGCACTGCACCATGTACCAGCTCAATAGTAAAATCTAATTCCTGTTTCGGAGGCAGACCTTGATTTTCTTCCGAAAATACATCAAAATATTCCCTTAGAATCGAAATATCTTCCAATTTTAATTTATCTTTGTTGTTAGTATTTTCTTCATTAATTACTGTTACGGAAAAAGCCTTATAGCCTTTCCTAATAGCTCTCGTAAGCTGCAAAGCAGAAATATGCCTTATGACGATTTTCCTAGGGATTCCCCTTACATTTTTTAACTTTCCATCGCTATTTATGCAAGTGAAGGTTTTATCAAAGCAATTCAGGACCACCCTATGTTGTTCTAACCAATCCATACCAATTAACATATCATATGAACCTAAAGGTAACACATTGAGCTTAACAGAGATTTCAAACTGATCCATAGTTACCGCACAATTCTTAACAAAGCTAATTACTTTTCTCCTTGCACCAGTAGCTAGCTGAACTAACCAAGATCTTGCAACTTTTCAACTAAAAGCTTACACTTTTATACTAAATTAGGAGAAATATAGCTTAAATTGGCTCCTAGATCAATTAAAATAGATATAGGTATTTGATTTCTCTTACCTTCCACTTCCACCATGGAAGTTTGATAATCTGCTTGCCGGTTCCCTAATGTTGCATTGATCCTGGGCATTGTCCTTGCTAGATCACCAACAATCACCTCCTCCTGTATTGTGTGTATGTTGCTAACGGTCTTCTTCCGATTGGGGCAAACTGATTCATAATGCGAACCATTACATTCCCAACACTTTATGCGTTCCTTTCGTTCAAAATTCTTTGTATAGTTACTGTGGTTGTTAGCAAATTCTTTATTCCTTTGATTATTTGGATTGGTCTGCGAATTACTTTTGCTCCCTTGGAATTTTTTACTAGGAAAATTTCTGGTGTTATTATTCTTTTTGGCCTTCCAGTTGGTCATCTTTTCTTTCTACAATTCTGTTCATAACATAAATTCGCTTTTCTCATTTCTTCTTCTAATGTTTTCAGATTATCATACTCAATTTTGAACTTTATATGATAAGGTAAACAACTGAGAAACCGCTGTACCTTAGGTTTTTCGTCCACAATATATGGCACATACCTTAGCAGGCCTAGAAATTTACTATTTAGTTCTTTCATATTCATTGTTCCCAGTTTTAGCTCGTAAAATTCCTTATCCCTTTCCGCATAATACTGTTCAGATAAAAATTTCTTCTTGAAATATTTCTTAAATGTACTCCAATTTATATTTTTCTCCCTTATACCTTTTACTCTTTTTAAGTCCTGCCACCATGTATCTGTTTTTCCTGTGAGATTATAAATAGCCATCCTGAATTTCAGTTGATTAGAGTAGTTATAAATTTGGAAGTATTTCTTCATCCCGGACAGCCAGAATTCTGCTTCTTCCCCATTTTCAGTTTCTCCATTAAAGGTTGGTGGCTTGATCTTCTTGAATTCCCCAGAGTTTTCTTCGTAAAAATTAAACTTTCTCTTCCTAGTATGGTGATTATCTTCACTATTGTCACTAGTATAATGAAAGTTTTGTTTATGTAAATCTCCATATACTTCAGAAGATGAGCTACTTTCGTTTTTAACTTGTTTAATCTTTTTGTCTTTATGCTGGTAACCCCTATCTTCAGACTCAATTCTTTCATCTTTTTCCTCAGTATGAAATCTTTCCATTAAAATATGATTTAGCTCCTCCTTAGCTCTCAGAATCCTCTCATTTTCTTTCTTAACTGATTCCATCTCTGGTTTTAATTCTTTAACTGTTTGTTGTAGTTCGAAAGAATTATTAGTTATCTCTTCTTGTAAAGGTTCTTTTTGAAAATTATTTCATTCAGTGTAAGGAGATTCCTCATCCACATATTCTTCCAATCTATCCATACCTATAATTAACTCAGAAACAAAATTCTCTGGATGTATCATTCAAAAGAAAACAACATCAGCATGTTTATTTAAATTTACTATTCCTCATAAGCAAGTTGAGTTACATTCAGGCCTACTGTTTGAACCTTGTGCTTTGATACCACATGTAACAACCCAAAAATTCGTAAAAATTAAAAAATTTCAAGTAACATAAAAATGTCTAAAGTCACCTTTAAAATACCACTAACGGTTAGCAGAAGATAAAACAGTTTATAAAAGAACAAGGGGTTGCTTCTTTATAAAAACTTGTATAATCTAAAGATATAATCTTAAAAACTGTGTTAGTGCTTTTGATGACTTAGCAGCTGTCATTCTTTTGGAAGTAGAAAATAACTTGTATTTTACTGCTGCTAGATATACTGATGTTTTTCTTTTGTCAAGTAGGGAAAGATTCTTATGTTTGATCGGGGCTTACTTAGATTTTAAGCTAACACAGTTGGATTGATGGTTTCTTACAGGTCTAGCAGTTAAGCGTATGTTCTAGTAAATTAATATTTATAATCAAGTCAAGAAGATACTTCTCTAGCATGTTTATGATGCTAGATTTAGGAAATGTTTTAATCTGCAACTTGTCTTCAATGGAGGTAATGTTGGTCTCAATTTTATTTTGCTGTCAAAACTCCGTAATGACGTTTACACAAACTACATAAGCATGGGTTAAAACATTGCATGATCAATTACTTTCCAATGTCCTCCAATCAATTGGATATTTATAATTTAAAATTCTAAAGAACACTTGTATTTTTGTTTACAGTAATTGTAATTCAAAGTTTACATAGAGAGAATATAGTTCACATCTTGATGCTTAACTCACCCAATATTGTTTGGTGTCTCTTGCAACTACCTTCATTATAGGACTCTATAAACATCATTCTCTCAATGAACGACCAAATTAATTATACTTTTATCTATAAATTCATCATTAAGTTGCTAGAATTTTACTAAGATTTTTTATATCTTTTTGGTTCTAGCCATCCAAACACTCTTTCAATTCTAACAATTCAAAAGGCTAAGTCTAAGAATCACTAACTCTCCTTCTTACTATGGTTTAAAAGTAAAAATATGTCTTTCTCATATTTTTCATCAAACATAGTTAATAAAAATAACTATCTTCTCTTGATTTATAAAAATGAAACCCTTGAAGAGTTTTCATGTTATAAACCTATAGTTATTACACTAAACAACGATAACTCCAAGGTAATAATACATTATTGGCAATCATAGAAATTGCATTAATTTAATGATTATAGGTATTTGACATGTAATAATTTTAATTGCAGATTAGCGATTGCATAAGGGACTATTGAAAAGCTACCCACGAGGATGGAAATATCTCGAAGGACACGTGGAGGAGACTAGGTTATTGGTTTAATTGACTTTAGTCTTGCTGTAATCTTATTTTGCACCGAGCGAAGGTTTCCTTGAAAAGTGCGGCCGAGCTGCGAGCTCATGGCCGTCGTGACCCTGTAACCACCTCCGATTTACAAGCTGCCTTCCGACCAAAACATTGTGAGCTGGTTTTAAGAGGATACAAGGTGGTTTCGAAGCTTGTTGACTGCAGTGAAGGCTTCCGGTGTATAGAAAAGTGGTTTTGGCCTTCGATTGCGAACTGAGATTTTAGTTTTTGAAGCACGGTTCATGTGCTTCTACCATGAGTTGATTTATTCCTTATTGGTATTGCATTACTCTCTGAGGTTCCAAAAGCTATTGCTGGAGGGTTATCTCCACGACTTCTCCAAACAAAAGAAAAACACTGTCAGGTAAAAATACCCAAACCGAGTTTTCGTTTTACAACAATGATAATACATCTTCTTTAAAATCAAGACTGTATCTAACACTTGTTTTTAATGCAGGTTCTTCTCCCAGCAGAAGGGGTTTAGCTGGTAGCACAGCTCTCCCATACACGGCCACATGAAAATTGGTAAGCCCCGACTACACTGAGGACTATCTCCTGCATTGGTGTTGTCGTGGTTGGCAAGATGAGAATACTTCACTATTAGTGATGGATTCGACCTGGGTTTTCCTTGTTTTTTTTAGACAAAGACGGTTATATTATAGAAAAGAAGGTGGCGTAACGACCAACAGAACCAAATTACAAAGGATTTCACATAAGCAGTGGCTAGTTACCTAATTACAGTGAGTCCAAAGTTGATGATAAATGCCCTTGAGGAAGCGGAAATGACAAAAGACTAACAAAGTGCCCAAAGTGCCCTTGAGGAAGCGACAAAGACAAACCATGCAAAATAGACAACCTTCCAAAATTCCCTTATGATAGCGGCAAACCAACAGTCTAGAGCTTAAACAAAGTTTTTAACAGGAAATCATAGATAGCTAGGTGCCTAGAAAACTGATAAATAGAAACCGGCATGGACGAGTGGAGCCAAAGACTAGTAGTATGGAGAACTCCGACGAGAAACTGAAATTTAACCCTCCGAGCTGGAAGACATACCATTTTATTCATGCTTGAAAAATTTAAGGACGAGCTTGTCCACCTTGAGCTCGAGCTCGACGAGTTGCCTAGAGAGAGAGTTCTCTATACGCTTGACCTTCCTTCGAATTTTCTTAAAAAAAAAAAACAAATCCTTGCTGACATGGTCCAGACGCCTTCCTCCTTCATAATCTATTGTTGTAACTTGAGCTTGCAGTGAATTTAGTTCCTAATTCACTTCGTTGAGCTTTTTATCAACCGAGGGTGGAACCTGCGCACTTGTTGTAGAGGAATCTGCTTCCATTTCGTAAACCAATAAACTCCAATCTTCCAGACGATAGAGGTCCCAAATAACTAGCGCAACACAGCCCTCTGCAATCCAAAGCTTTATACCCGCAGTTGACGCAGCGACCGACGTCACCTTAATGCCCAGCGTACCCTGAGTCCAGCAGATGCCCAACTGACTCGGCACGATCTTCATTCCAGAGATAAACGGGGTGTCGTATGCACAGAAGGAGAGAACACCCATGAAATCAAATAATGCATCCACCTTCGACAAGACTGCAGTAGGGTTCACCTCGTGTGAGAGCCCAAAAACCATAAACGCCATTACTCCGACGATTCCACTGAACGTCGAACCTACGATCACTTGTCTTGTTTTCAATTAATCGCTGGATGGAGCTCTGAATCTTCAAGCGAGTTTGCATAACATCGCGAGGGATGAAGGGACGGGAAGGGAAGGAGGTAAAGAAGCCCCGTGCGAGGCCATGTGAACACCACGCGCCAGGCATCATAGCTTTCTGCCAACATGCGGAGGGACGGGAGGGAGGGTCCCACGGGCAGGCCCATGTTAAGCCCCCTGTCCTAAGGAGGTGGGAAATAAACTCCTTTTTCATTAAAAATTAGCTCCCCGGGGCTTAGATATGCCCCCTTGTTTGCTTCAAGATCCACGTGGGGATTATTTGCCCGAAGAATGTGGTAGAAGTAAATATTGTTAAAAGGGAGGCTTTCTTCATGATCTTGCGAAGGAGTTTCCTTAAGCCAAAATGGATTGGTAAGAGTTTTTCAACCAGCGCTCGGGTGACCACTCTGGAATCGCTAATGACGATTAGGTTGGAGATTCCTAATTCCCTAGAAATCCTCAATCCCTGCCAAAGGGCCAAGGCTTTGGCCATATTGTTGGTGTCCATGCCCAACCCCCAGGCAAACTTGGATTCCATTGATCCATCCGGAGTGAAGAAAACTCCGCCCCCCCTTATCGCCCCAGGATTTCCTTTGGAAGCGACGTCAGTGAACAAAGTTCTCCTATTAGTAGAGCGAAGCCACGCTTTAAGTTCATCATGAGCTAGTCTTATTTCCCACGTTTTCTTTTTTGGGGTGGGTGGCATCGAGGGAGGCTTGGGCCCAAGCTTGCTTAGCCAAGCATCCAAGGTAGGATTAGCACAGGGCACCCTCCAAATTCGAGAGAGGCATTCTCCCAGCAGACCAAGGATTTTGGCTGCCACTTGGTCTTCCCTTTCTTGTCTTTCTCTGAAGATGCGAGAATTTATTTCTAGCCATATTTTCCAGATGACGATCTTGGGGAGCACCATCCAACCTGCTTTGGCACTTTTTGATTTGAGACTGAAGGGAGCTTTGGAGACCCAACGAAGAAAGAGGGTTTGAAGATTTCGAGCTGGGAGTTCAGCCTAATCAGGAAGAGACCGCTTCCAAACGCTTTGAGCAAATTCACAGGAGATGAGAATGTGCTCTATGTTTTCTTCATGGGAGAGGCAAAGGGGGCATCGCGAGGGGCCTTCCCACCCTTTTTTCTAGAGATGATCCCTTGTTAGGATTTTATCATGCAGAGCCATCCAGGTGAAAAAGTCGATTTTGGGGAGACTTTTTACAGCCCAGATGCTTTTCCAAAGGTCAGGATTATCACTGTTCGCTGTGTTTGTGAGAAGATGGTGGCCTGCAGTGGTAGAGTACTTGCCCAATTTATTTCCCCACCCTATGGAGTCTTTAACAGAGCTGGAAGTGGGGGATTTACCTTTTAATATTTGGAGAAGCTGTCTCTTAGCGTCCATCATTTGGAGGGGGCAGGGGATATTCCAGTCCTTCCAGGAGCCGTCTTGGTTCCATACCGAGATGTCCCAAATGGTGTTGATGTTTAGATTGATCATATGGAATTTAAGTTCTTCCATCTCACGGAGATGATTTAGAGGGGGGTCTCCCATGATCGAGTCCCCCCAGATCTTTATTAGTTTCCCATTCCCAGGGATCCGTGTTAACTGGGACATAAAGAAGGGGAGGGATTTAAGGAGGATGGGGAGGATTGCGGAACCTTTTCTGGTGGCAGGAGGGTGATCAAGGCATCAGAGGCGACTGCTCGAGAAGTATTTTTTCCAGAGGGTTGTTTTACACCACGAAGGTTTGCCGGAGATGATGTTCCAAAGTTGCTTAGTGCCCAGAGCAAGGTTTTGGAGGGCAAGGTTTCAGATCTGTAGTCCCCCATTTCGCCAAGGTTTGGTGGCTATCTCCTAGCTGACCAAGTGGAGCTTCTTTTCATTGTGCTTTCCTCCCTTCCATAAGAAGGTTTTGAGAAGGGATTCTATGGAGTGGAGGATGCTTTTGGGGGCCAAAAGAATGGAGCTTTGGTAAATCGGGATGCTGGAGAGGACTGATTTGATGAGAATGACTTTACCGGCTGGGTTCAACGAGGTCGCTCACCAAGTATTAATCCTGTTCTTGATTTTGTCAACGAGGGGAACCCAAGAGGAAGCTTTTGGGGTGGTTTTAAAAATGGGGACCCCTAGGTATTTGAAATCGGTCCACTGGGAGCTCCCTTTGATGCCAAGAATTCTGCTAATGTCGACGAGGTCTCTGGGAGGATAGTTCCAGGAGAAAATATGACTTTTGTTGTAGTTTATGAGACTACCCGAGGCTTCTTGGTACATGTCAAGATCTCGTTTGAAAAGTCTTGCCGAGATCGAGCTCGCACCTCCAAGAAGGATCGTATCGTCAACAAAATAGGCATGGTTTATATTCTTGACCCCTCAGGATATACGTAGCCCAAGAAGCTCATTATGTTGTTGGCATTGGTCAAGTTGGAAACTGAGGATAGAGGCTTGGATAACATAGAGCATGGGAGAGAGCGGGCAGCCTTGATGGAGACCATGGGAGGATTTGAAGAAGTTAGCAGCTCGACCATTTACTAACGGGGCAATCCACGGGGATTTGATATAGGCTTGGATCCATCTAACAAACCCAGGGTCAAACCTGAAGCGAAGCATGACCTGAAAGAGAAAGTCATAGTTTACTCTATCAAAGGAATTTGCGAGATCTAGCTTGATGACCATACCTTTTTCTCGATGACTGATGCTAGAGTGAATCGCCTCTTGAACCAGAATGATGTTATCTGCAATCTGCCTTCCTTGGATGAAGCCCCCTTGATTTTCAGGAATGATGGAAGGCAATACTTCTTTAATCCTATTGGCGATGACCTTGGTGATGAATTTATAGCCAATGTTGCAGAGAGAGATGGGTTTGAATCTATCAAAGGAGGTAGTGCTCCCTCCAAGCTTGTTGCAGTTTTGGGACTTACGGACCATTTTGAGCAGGTCTTTTTTGATAATATTCTAGCAGGATTTGAGAAATATAGCAGTGAACCCATCCAGACTCGGGGCTTTATCGGGCTCCATGGACGATAAGGCCTTTTTTACTTCTTTGTTAGAGATGGGGGTTGTCAGCTTTCGGTTCTTGGAGTGGCGGATCAACGAGGGAACAAAATCCAGAATGGGGGAACCCAAGAAAGGTCTTTCTTCTAAGTAGACTCGATGGAAGTGATCATGTGCTGCCCACTTGATATCTTCAAAGTCTTTGGTAGCTTGGCCATTAACCTGAACTTCTTTGACTGATTTGAAATTTTTTCGCCCCTCTGTATGTTTGTGGAAGAAGCTTGTGTTTTGGTCTCCAGCTTTTAACCATAAACACCTTGATTTCTGTCTGATATTTTCTTCTTCTAACCTACATGCCGCATGGAGGGATTGGTGAAGGATAGCTTATTTTTCTAGGTTGGCTAGGTCTGGGGGATGTTCTTCAAGATAGAGTTGATTGTTTTCCAGGTTGACTTGTGCTTCCATCCGAGCTGCGGAGAGGGACGAGAGGGACTTGGCCCAAAGCTTAAGATCTTTTTGAGTCTTCTTAATTTTTCTTCCCAAACAAAGAAGGGGGAGCCAAAAATAGGGATAGCCCAGATTGAGGCTACGAGGTCCATGAAATATTCTTGGGAGATCCAGCAGGGGCTGAATCTAAATGGGATGGGGCCAAGATTTCGTTCTTCCGTGAGATCCAGCAGGATCGGCTTGTGATCTGACATATTGAATGGGAGGATTTTGGAATCGGACCTGAAACCGAAGGCAGCGAAGGAGTGATGGATGAGAAAACAATCCAGTCTGGCGGCAATGTGACATGGCCCTAATCTGCGATTCATCCAAGTAAAGTTTCCCCAAGAAGGTTTGACGTCTTCAAGGTCCCAGTTGCTTATGATATCCTCCACCGTTTCGCGAAGTGGATCTCTAACAATTGAACCCCCTTTTTTTCCTTGAAGCTCATCATAATATTCAGATCCCCGGCCAGAATGATGTTATCAAGATTTTGGGAGGAGAGGCAATCCTGTATACTTTGCCAGTAGGATTTTTTTCCATATAAAGTACATGGATGTAGATATTGAAAAGACTCAGCTAGATGCCAGAGTCTTTTTGAAGAATAATGGACAATATCCAATGAGTATTTGAAACAGAATGAATGAGAACGAAGGCATCTTTTCTCCAGAGGGTACCAATTTTAGAGGCGCCTCTAGCGCTAACCGCAAGGCCTTCACAGAACTTCCAAAAGAAAGGGGCTGATTGAAGGAAGCAAGCCTCCTCCATTTTTATCTCCTGGATCATTAGGATGTCTGGGGTAGTAGTGTGAATTAGATCTTTCATAAAATCCAAATTTTATTGTTGCCTAGACCTCCGTAGTTCCAGGAGACAATCTTCATTACTTGCCTTTTGGTGTTTTGGTAGCCACTTTGGGATGCCCTTTCTGGAGCCTAGCATGGTTTTGAGAGTTACTTGTGAACCCAACAGCTTGTCCTTATAAGTGGATTCTTCTCTTCTTTCCTTGTCCGTTTTCCTTCGCTACTTACCTTTCTTTTTTGTGGGAGAGGGTTGAAGTTGAATTTCTCCTTCCTCATCTTCTGATAGCTCCTCCTTAGAGGATTGGATTGTAGATGCTGGGGGACTGGTTCCCCCCTGGTTATCTCCAAGTTGCATGGGGTTGGGTGGATCCTGGGTCGGGCTTACCAGGTCTTCTTCTTCTGGCTTCGGTGCTTTCTTAGAGAGTGGAGGGGCGAAATTTGCAACAGGGATGGGGGTGGGATTTGAAGGTGCAACTGAAGTTTTCACAGGTTCGGGTTTCTCATATTTTTTAGGGGGCGGCCTGGGGTTTCTCTTTTTTCCTGGATCCATCCTCCTTCAGGATCTTTTTCAACTTCTGAGGGTTTCTTGGGACAGCTTTTTTGGAAGTGGCCGTATTCATGGCAGTGTTGACATTTGAAGGGCAGTTGTTCATAATCCAATTTTTGGAAATGGTGCCATTCCCCTATGACCAGTTTGATTGCTTCAGGAAGACCTGCTTCTAGATCCACTTCTACACAAATACAGGCACAAGAATAATTGTCTTTAGGGTGGGCTTTATCAATATACGTACCTAGTTTATTTCCAATGGCTTGCAAGGAGGACGCGGTCCAACAATGGATCGGGAGGTTTGGGAGGTGGACCCAAACCGTAACTGCTTTAGGAATGTTGATGGCAGGATCAAAGTCCGGATCCCATCTGTTTAGATATAATCCTTTTGGGCCCATGAAGTATGGTCTGCTTCAAAAAATCAGATCTCGATCTTCTTTAGCAATGAACTCAAAGAGAAAGAATCCCCTACCTATTGCATAGCATGTGACGCTATTCGAAATGAGGGGTCTCCAGTTCTTTTGAATCCAGTTTTCTATAGTCTTTGGAGAGGGATAGAGACCAGTAAACTGGCCCACAAGAGCCCAATCTGCCAGGGAGATGGCCACTTGCATGGGATGCAAGGGGGGCAAGTCAATGGCAGGAACTTCTTCCAGCCTCTTAACAAATTTGGAGATCACCGTTTGGGGCACAGCCTTAGATCTCCTGGTGATTAAAGATTTGAAGGAAAGGGTCTCAGTGTTTGGGCTCAGAGGAGACCGCACATCTTCCGTCGGCATGATCACAGCTGCCTCCCAGGGAGGGCACGGAGGTCGAGCCCGCGGGGGCCACTCGCTAGTCAAACACACACAACAGGGATGTCAGAAGCAAACGCCCACAAGGGGGCCGTCAGAGGGCTGCAAGCAGGAGGGCAGGTAGTAGGAGTGCCCATGAGGGGCCTGTCAGAGGTAGCGAGCAGGAGCAGGCAGCCGAACCCCAATCGATTTCCAATGATTATTCATGCCCTTTTTTACCAAGAATAACATACTTGTTGGTCTTGACGAATAATTTCAATTGGATTTGTATTTGAATGTATCTGAGGAAGCCCAAAATCATAGGCATCTTAATGTGAAAAATAAAAAATTGATGCAATCATTTTAGATTTGCATTTTCCTAGAGGCCTCTTCCTGGGTTTTCCTTGTTAGGTTGTTCTTCAAGTTAATTTTGTTTTTGTAAAATATTAAACCCTAAAGGTTAATATGGCAAGAACCTTAATGGCTGTAACAACTATGATTTGGGTTTACATGACAGCCTTACGTTCTGGAAAAATTATGGCTTGGAAATCTCCGCTTAAGCCATAATGGTTTAAGTGTTGACTTGATATTTTTATTTAAATTTGTATAAATGTTAAAATAGGCTTAAGCCTAGATCATAAATATAGCATGGTTATGAGCCATTACTCTATTTTCTATTTTGTCTCCATTTAAAATGTTGACAGTGTTATTTAATTTATAAATAAAAACATTCGGTATAAAGGGTTTATAGTATTTGTTACTATTTAAATTTTGACAGTATTCTTTAGGTGAATACAACACTCTGTTTCTCTTTTAAATTTGTTATTTATTTGAAAATAACCCACACTTCTGAAAAGATATGGATTTTTGCAGAAATGGTTCTTAGTTTGGTTTTCCTATTATTACTTTCACTAATAAATAATTACAGCTGTTAAAGGTTATGATATGGTTAAGATAGTAAAAGTCTGTCTTTAAGGTTTTAAACTTACCTCTTGTAAACCCTAAGTAAGTCTGGAAGGATTACTTAAAAAAAACATTGTAATGCCGAACAGATAGTATAATGTGAACTTGAAGTAATTTAATAACAAATAATCTGGATTACTATCTTGGTTAAAATCCTAGGTAATATTTTGTTTACTGTTCCTATGCTTACTTGCTTAACTTTAACTATTATGTTTAGAATAAATATTAAGTCTAATATTTGTTCTGTGACTACTATTAAATATTAAATAACTTCAGTTCTTTTTCTGGAATTAATTAATATAGATACTTTCCATAGATTAAGCATGTACTGCTATTTTATGGAATGACTCACATACAAACTATAAAAGGAATTATTTGCATTTTTCAATCAGAGTTGATGAATAAATCATCACAACTACTTAACCAACCAGCTGTACTAGAGTACTGCCTATACAAGGTGTGGAAAAATACAGCATGGTAATTTATTTCCATTTACTTTTCACTTAGCAAATAATACTACTGTATTTAAAAAATAACCTACATATCCCTAATATATCAATACATAATGCTCTTTTCTGTATAAACCCTAACAAAACAAAAACATACATATATTTGAAAAACTAATAAACATTTGCTGAATACAGTAAATAATTTATAAATAACATGAACAATAAAAACCTGTCAAATGATGAGGTGACAATAACTTAAGGAGATTGTTCCTCCCAACCAACTCCTGGAGAAAGTCTTGTCTACACTTCCTGAGGACCCTCGAGCATGTTTCCTGATCCTCCTGGTAGAGTATAGGGTGAAGGATGTATCCTTAAGACCTTCTGTCACCTGACTGGTCAAATTACAGCAGTAATCCAAACATGCTTACAACAGTAAGAACTTCAGCCTAAGAGCTGCATAAGTTCAGTTCTCAACAGTTAACCCCTCAAACTCACTTCAGTAAATCCCCTCCATCGAATTTCTTATGTGCACTCCATTCACACTGAATGATCACCTTCGAGAATGAGCAGCCTTAGCTGTCTTCAATGGGAAATTTTATAGAAATGCCTAGGTATTTTGGGTCAGTTTTCACTTAATGAGCCACCTGCTCCAATTCCACTTTCTTGAGGAATCATGACCAAAATTATAGGGAAGTTTCCATTTGCAACAGTTGGAAGTAGTTTGAGGATGCTACCACTTGTTAGTATACTCTCCACCTAGTCTCCTCCACCAAGTGACCAGTTAACACTCTTTTAATAGCTTCCCTAAGTTGTTGTCTTGTCATTTATTTATTTATAAATAAAATATTCTGAATTACATTAATTATTCTTGACCCCATATGGTCATCAATTACAAACTTAGCATAAAATATAACATATTGTTCCTCAATAACATTAAATTGTTTTGCAAATTGGGGCATGTGACAACAGAAGTGTCCGAAGAGTGAGAAGTTCTGATCTTGTGTTGGTGCTCAATCCAACACCCAATTTCAAGTAGTAGAAGTGGTCATGACTGATAAGGAGATGTACACCAATACCCCCCTTCGTGTTGGTTGATGTCCCATCAAAGAACCCTGCCGAAAAATTAAAGACAGGAGCAAGACCAATAATTCTCTTTTTAATATTAACTTGTGTATCTACAGGATGTTGCTGAAGATGCTCCATAATGCAGTATATTGTGTGCTTCGAGTTTGGTTTGGAGTCATAAAAAATACACTTGTTCCGAGTTAACCATAGTTTCCAACACATCAAAAGAGGCAGATAGGTCAGTGATCTTTCATTTCTGAACCAATGCTCCAGATTATGTGAGTAGGTAGTCTCCTTCCAGATAAAAGGATGGTGTAGGACAGTATTGAGGGTCTGGATAACCTCAAGGGTGAAGCTGCAGTCACTAAAAATGTGGCTAACAGTCTCGGAAGAACAAATACATAAACAACACCAGTTAGGACTGATCCACCCCTTTTTGTTAAGGTTATCCCAAGTATTTATCCTGTTGGTTAGACATAACCAATTCAAGCAAATAATCTTCAATGGGATATTGCAATTTCAGATCTGTATGAGCATTCTACCCGGGCGATCAGGTGTAGAGAAGGTTGAGATGAGATCACAGGCCAAATTTGCACTTACCATGCCATTCCTGTTATTGTACATCCAGACCAATGAGTCCAGACCAAAAAAGTGATTATAAAAACTTCATCATTAGCAAGAGTGATCACCATTTGAACCTTTATTATAAAGTTAAAAAACATACAAAGTAAAGCTTGCTAACTTAAGAATCAACTTGCTAAAGTGTCCCAACAATTAGGATTTTATTGAATAAAATTTTTTAATATCTAAATTTATTAGAGATTTTGATCATCACAAATAAAATTATAAAAAATTTAGTATTTAAATGTATTAGAAATTATGATCATAAAAAATAAAAATAAAAACCATAAAAGTGTAAAGACTATCAATCTCAATTTTGCTAATCATTTTTACTTTAATAAGATTACAAGTATTAAGAATAAAATAATGACTCCTACGTTGAATGTAGAGAATTTGGATTAATTTATGCTTCAAGTTGAAATTGTGGTGTTTAACCAATGAAAATAGGGTTTGAAAATACAAATTTTGATTTTAAATAAAATTTTATTTTAGATACTTTGATTTCAAAATTCTAAGAAATTAATGACACATCATCTACAAATATTGTCATTTATGTTTTGTAATTATAAGCTTTGTAATAATCTGGATTTTTTTATTCTTAGGA
This sequence comes from Pseudotsuga menziesii, assembly GCA_001517045.1. Classification (NCBI taxonomy): domain Eukaryota; kingdom Viridiplantae; phylum Streptophyta; class Pinopsida; order Pinales; family Pinaceae; genus Pseudotsuga; species Pseudotsuga menziesii. Next base: position 72,829 of record LPNX010317339.1, on the reverse strand, counting down.
ATTATCTTTTTCATTTGTTGGATATATTACTCTTATTGAAGTCCGCACACAAGAATTGTATTTTTCCACATTCACAAAATATCATTAAACACAATGATTGAAAACACTCACCTATCTTATTTAATATTTTACATAATTCTATAATTGAATTTGTTTTATTATTATTATTTTATTCTATGAATTTTCTTAACAACAAAAAAGAATTTAACACAATATAAAAACTATAATAATTGTATAGAATATTAGCAAAAAACATTACATATAATATTTAACATATTTTTAAGCTTTTTACAATAGGTCTCAAATAACTAATACCATTTAGGTGAGCAAGAATGTTTACAATTCATCTCACAAGTATATGTCATTCACATTATCACAATTATGATCTTTTGTAGTTACATAGTTTTTTACATTATATATATATATATATGTTATTTTTTAAAACTATGTATTTAGTCTCATATGCATTCTGAAAAATTCCCCAAATGTTGTTTAAAGGTTTTAGCAATATATTTGGATTTCCAACAACAATAGTTTTTAGGTACCATGCCACAGTATTGTATGTTATAATGACTTTAAATTACTTTATTTACACATTGTAGGTATCCTGTCACAATTATTATGTGTTAGAATGACTTTATATTACTTTATTTTCAATCTGCTAAATAAAAATTGAGGTTATAGACCTTATAATATAATTTTGTGTGACTAGGCTAGTCAATATACTGACTATATCCCACTCATAGGATAAATATTCTCTATGTAGGACCTATATGGTATCCTAGGGAATCCAACATGGAACATGACCCCTAGGGAAATTGGTATAGCCTTACACCTTGCGTTTTGACAAAAACCATGCCATGGGCAATGAGAACCATCCTTGGAGTTACAAATCTTAAAATGACCACCATAACCTACTTGTAAGCCTAAGTTTCCCTCTAATATTAACGTACACATACATATATACAATGTACTCTAATCCCTATCCATAAACCCATACTAACCTAATAGACCCTAACCTTATTATACCCTGACAAACCCTTTAACATCATACCCCCCTAACCCCTACCCCTAATCACATACCCCTTAACCCACTCTAAACTCTTACGGATAGCCCCCTAACATCCCTAACCATTGATTAAGTTGTGAGAACCATCTCTATTGAATGCAACTCAAAATGATCACCATATCTTTCTCACACGTCCTAGCTGTTTGTATTTCCCTTGAAGCGTTAGCATGGTTAAAAAATATTATTATATGAATGAAACTAACTAATTGCACATCATTAAAAGATTGGGAATTTATTATTAATCCATTATGCTCATGCACACAACTAAAAACTGGAAAGGGATTCCTCTAACTAATTGCCTAATTGACACAATTGCATAATAATCTCACAGAATGCTACAAACTCAAGGGAGGAGCATTCCTTGTCCTCTAGGTTGGTTGGATAACCGTTCTTGGGTCATTTCCTTCTTTGGGAATTAAGCTAGGTGAATATTCCCTTATTCCATGTATCAACACTTGTTCACAACACAAACGTATCCAAATGTAACAACTCCGAAATATACACTAATTTTTTTTGCATCAATAAGAGAAACACAAACAAGTATAAGGGAGGTTAAAGTCACCTACTTGAAGATAATGTCGGAAATATACTTGGAGAATCAGATCCTCCCAACCATAAGAGAGGACTGCCAAACCACGATCCCAACTCCACCCCCGAGCTAGATCACCACCATGCACATAACTAACAAGTAAGAGCTTCCACATAGCACTCTCTGCCCGAGTCTGTAACAAGATCAATGATGGAATTATGAAAAGGAGAAGCACTCAACACATGCACTCACACCAGGGTTTCTCCATGCATAACATGATGTCTTGTGTTATCCCAGTGCACCAATATATATAGTTTTTTCTCAGGTCTTATGCCATCCCAATCAAATCTCCTACCAATCCATAAATCCCTATGATTTAGAATCTTGTATGTTTGTTTAGCATTAGATTGGATTTGATTGGTAAATATTTCTCTAACTTGCTTACACATGTTCTCTTGTGCCATGATGGTGTCCCGTCATGTAACTAAATTTTTCAAGTGTCTTTTTTATTAATAATAAAATAATAGTTTGTTGTGCAAAATGTCACTCAAACCTCTTGTGAGTATTTTCGAGATTTTAATTAACTCTTACAAAAATAATTGTTTTCAAAATTATTTTCACAAATATTATTGTCTTGGGGGTATTACATTTCTTCCCCCCTTATTCCTAACACCATCCTTGGTGTTATTTTATTCTGGTCTCTCTTTCTCATTCCAAAACATGGAGGAATATGCCTCATGCATTTTATCTTCCATTTCCCATGTTGCCTCTTCAGGGTTAAAGTGCTTCCATTGCACTTTTATTTGAACGATGGCTTGATTCTGTAGTGTATGTTCCTTCCTGTCAAGGATGCGAAAAAGGTTTGGTTTGGAAATCGCCCTCGGGTTTTACCTAAATCACATTTAAGTCAATTATATGAGTAACATCATGTACATATGTTTTTAACAAAAAACATGAAATACATCGTGGACTTTTAGAGTAAGGGGGAGTGCAAATTGATAGGCTACTGGTCTTATCTTAGCTAACACTTTGAAAGGTCCACAATACCTTGGTGCCAGCTTGGAACATCTTCTCAAACTCAAAGAAATATTCTTCGACTTTACCTTTAGATATACATGATCACCAATGTTGAACTCTCTTGGAGTTTTTTTTAATCCATATAACGTTTATGCCGATCTTGAGCAAATTTTGAATTGTGTTTCCCTTGACAATTTTTATAGTGTAGTGCAATCAAGCATGCTTCAATGCATACATGTTTTCTTATAACCACACTTTTTCCTCTTCCACATACAAGAAGATAAACATGTTAATCATTATCTTAAGATTCTAAACTTTTTACATATCACCCCAAGCAGATATCGAAATATTACTAATATCGAAAACATGTTTATTATCTCTTCTTCATAACATTATAGGTTCCAACTACAACTTTGTTTAAGCAATATTACAACGGTTCACTCAAATTACATGTTATAAAACTTCACTAGTTATTACCACATTTAACCCTTATATACTGGGAGGTAAAAAAAATATATCACATTGCCTATATTCATACACAACTCCACTCTTCATGCATTTATTTAAAGATATTATGTAACACCACTATACAGATGAAGATAGACAGATGGCGCAGTTCGCTGGTGCCTTGAGGAAAAGAGAACTAACATGGTATATGACCTTTTCTGAAAGAACCCCTCAAGCGAATAAAGCATAAATCAAAGCACAATTTTGTCGTTCTTTAAAACTCCAGATGCAAAACATCTGGCAGCTAAGAAATTGAAAACAACATCACAAAAGCTAGCAGAATCTGTCCACGACTACGACAAACCCTATAAAGACCTCCTCAGCCAATTGGATTATGTAATTGATGAGAAACTATTAATCCAGTGGTTTCTTGAAGTTCTATCACAGAAAATTCAGTGACACATAAGTTTGAAGACGTTCAAAACATATGAAGATGCGCTTACTAAATCCCTACAAGTAGAGATGGATGAAGACTTCCTAGCATACCCCACGGATAATAGACTGGAAGAACAGCTTGAGATCATGCAGAAATATTTAAAAGAGCTAAACCTTAAGAGTCAGGACGTCTGGTGCACGAAATGTTCAACGGCTGGACATTCAAAAGATAACTCTCGACAGGAAATCAGCCGACAGGACGTTCGATTTGTGCAAACAAAATGTTTTATGACATCTTCCAAGAACATGGAGAACACACAACAAAAGATTGCTCGTTTAACATGAAAAATGGTAAAGCATCTTGGTGTGCTATCTATGAAGTGAAAATTCATGCTACAGTTGACTGCCACCTAAACCTAAAAAATTGACAAAACTACCAAGCAGTCTACCAAACAAACGCAGTCGCACAGAACAATGATCAATGAAACCATGCGCAAAATGATAAGAATAATCAAAGGTACGAAGGTCGTCGATATGAGCACCGGTTCGACAACCGACATGGAGGATATGGAGGTCAAGGTCGATTCTCTGGGAATCGCGACAACCGACCACGTCGGCCCATCCAATGTTTCACATGCTACAAAGAAGGACACTGATATGCAGACTGTCCATACAAGGACAGAACTGACTTAAAATTTTGTACTAGCTGTGGAGTGGGGGATCGCTCATTAGAGAATTGCCCTACTATGCTTGAAAAATAAATAAAAAGAAAAATGTTAATGTCTTGTCGTGCATACAAAAACATGATCAATACAAAGAATTTGCATATAGTAACTTGATAAGGGACAAAAATTAGGAATGATAATCCATGAATCAGCAAAATAAAATAAAAGAATGATTATCCTAACCTAGCTTAAAAAAAACAACTGTATAAAGACGCATCGAATATATTTAAAGAATTTGCCCAACAAGAAGAAGCTGATGATAATCGACAAGGCACAGTTAAAGAACTAATACATTTAGTGCAAACTGATAAAATGGTGTCTCAATTCATTGACCTTTTGTATAAAATAAAACACAACAACAGTACCGAAAAACAAACAAAAAATATCTGCAGTCTAAACCAAAAGGACAAAAGTGATGCCGACCCACTTGTCGACCTAGAAATTGAAGGATACCATGTCCGACAAGCTGTGCTCGACTTCGGGTCAGATGTAAATATTATGACTCGAGACACTTGGGAACAATTGGGTAGACCTCGACTATACAAGTCAGGAATATACCTGAAGTTATCCGACCAAGGTCTAATTGAACCTATCGGAGTGTGGAGAAATGTCAACATGACCATAAAAGGAATATCGATGAAAGTTGACTTTGAAATTATTGACCTTAAGGGAGGATCCAGTTCCTTCCCAGCTTTAGTAGGTCAACCTTGGGGAAGAAAAATTAAAGCATCGATATCTTTAGACAAGGAAAGAATAAAACTAAAAAGGAATGGAAAAAAGTCATAGTACCTATCCAACCATCCCAAGGAGAACCTTGGATAGAACCTATAGATGAAGAAGTTGACATTCGACAACTATATCAGATACAAACTAATGAAGACTACATAGAACCTAATATCTATGGTGAACTTCACTTAGGTAATCAGGATTTAGTAGGATACAATTCGGATGCAGAATTATATGATTGGGAAGTCGAGAAATACGAAACACAAGCAAGAGGCTGCTAGACCATTCAAAAAGTGCAGAAGAAACCAGTCCAACAATGCTTCTTGGTGTCCATTATCCCAAAAATATTTGAAAAGAAAACCAGGGAATATCCTACCCTAAAACCAGCAAATGTAAATATCACACAATTCCCAAGGTACAAAGAAAGAGAATCACCCGTCATGCATATAGAACAAGTATCCAGAAACATTGGTGAACATAGCTGACTACAAAGCTTAGTGGAAACCTTCACAAGACAAGCTGCTAGATGGTGGGATACCCATAAATCAAGATTGCAAACATGGACAATAGCTTCAACCTTCTTGATAGAAAGATTTGGAGGAAAAAAGTTAACTAATCAAGCCCAAATACCTATGTTTATCTAGGGGAAGGATCCAGAAGAACACATAAAGACATGTGAAAAATAATGGAAAATACTTGGGTATAATGATGAATGTACATGGCCACACCTGTTTCCATCGACGCTATCCGAATTACTAAACAAATGGTACAAAATGGAAGAAGCTCGAGGTGAAACATTCCTATGGCATGAACTTAGAGAGAATTTTATCAAAGACTTCGGTTTTATACCACAAGACAAAACATTAATCGAAACTGAAAAACAAATTAAGGCATTTGTAGGACCGACCAGAAACAAAAAATTCATAAAAAATCAAGACTGACCAACAATAAACTGCAATAATATACAAACCGGGACAATACCATAGTCAACAAGACTACAGATGGAAAATGAAAATCCGGAAGGGAAAAGCTTTAGATGGAAATCAAACCATGCCGAAACGACAAAACCAATTCGCACAGTGCTTAAAGTCGAGACAACCGACAAAGAAGACACCGACCAAATGACTGCATCAGACTTTCCTACTACATTTTCACAGTTTAAAGAAGGGAGTCGACCAATCAATGAAACAAAAGCACCAGAATGGTTAGATGCTAAAGCCAAAATTAAAGAATTCTACATCTCAACCGATGATCGACCAAAAATAGCAAAAATTGGAGACTACTAGAGTGAAGAACAAACAACAGAAATAGTAAACTTACTAAAAGAATTTAAGGATGTCTTCGCCAGAGACTACAAATATATCAAAGGTCTAGTCCATGAAATGGGTGAAATGAAGATCGACATCAAACCTGATGTCTGACCTGTAAAGAAAAGACCATATAAATTGGCTCATAAATACAAAGAGATAGTCAAAAAGGAGATTGATAATATGCTTGCAACATGAATCATATACCTTATTGACCAATAAGAATGGGCACGTCCAATGGTTGACCAACCAAAGAAACATGATCCAACCAAGCTAAGGATCTGTGTCGACTTTAGAGAACTAAATAAAGTCACATTAACAGACCCATTTCCAACTCCTTATGCAGATTAAATCTTGAATGAGGTCGCAGGACACGAATGCTACTCGTTTACAGATGGATTCTTAGGTGATAACCAAGTACCAATAGCCAAACAAGATTAGAAAAAGACAACATTCATATGTGAATTTGGCTCATTTGTTTACAGGGTTGTGCCTTTTGGATTAAATAATGCACCTGCAGTATTTTCAAGAATTGTGGTCAAAAAATTTCAGGAATATATTTACAAAACAATGGCAGTATATTTCGATGATTGGACAATATACTCTATGTTGAAAGATCACTGCAAATGGCTAAGGCTTATGTTGGAACGATTCCGACAAATCCATCTATGTTTGAACATCAAGAAGTGCATATTTATGACCCCTATAGGGATACTGTTAGGACACATTGTTTGCAAATAAGGCATTAAGGTCGGCTTCACAAAGATAAAAATTATTCTTGACTTAAAACCACCAGTGAACCCGAAACAAGTCAGGGTACTACATGGTCATATAGGATATTACAGAAAATTCATAAGATACTATTCAGATATGACCTACCCATAGGAAGAACTGTTAAAAGAAGATCAGGAGTTCGACTAGACAGAGGAATGCAACATATCATTTGAAACACTAAAAAGAAAGCTAGTCGAAGAACCCATTCTAAGATTTCCAAACCGGTCAACTAAATTCCATGTACACATCGACGCATTAGGCTTGGAAATAAGAGCAATCCTAACTCAACCAGGAGATGATGGAATGGACTACCCTATAGTTTATAGCAGCAGAAAATTAAATAAAGCAGAAAGAAACTATTCGACAACAGAGAGAGAAGCATTAGGAATGGTCTTCGTACTACAGAAGTATCAACACTACCTGCTATCTAATCCTTTTATCTTTTATATCGACCACCAAGCACTAAATTACCTCGTAAATAAACCCTTACACCATGGGAGAATTTGTCGATGGCTACTTCTATTCCAAGAATTCAAATTCGAAGTTGTTGTCAGACCAGGAAAGTTAAATGTTGAACCTAACCACTTATCACGAATCGACACAGGAGAGGAACCAACAGGATTCGAAGAAGACCTACCAGATGCACATTTATTCCGAATAGAAGCAGTCCCGGCAGAATTAGAGGAAATAGCTTAGTTTTTAGAAGATGGACAAGCACCAGAAGGCATGAGTATGAAGAAGAAACAAATCTTAGCCATGAAAGCTGCACCATATAGCCTCATAAATGGATTCTTATATAAAATGGGCTTGGAAAACATCCTTAGAAAATGTGTACTAGAACATGAAAGAAATAATATTATGTATGAAGCACATTATGGGCCTACGAGAGGACATTTTCAAGCAGACACAACTGCCAAGAAAATCCAACAATCAGGATTGTGGTGGATGACACTTCACAAAGACTGTAAAAAGTTTGTAAGCCAATGTGATAGATGTCAACAACTGGGTCGACCTATGCCTAGTACAAAAATGCCCTTAATATCAGTAAACCAAAGTTTGACATTTAAAATTTGGACCATCGAATTTATAGGACCATTTCCCATACTAGCAAAATGAACAGGTGCAAGGTACATAATAACTGTAGTAGAGTACGTAACCAAGTGGGAAAAAGCAGAACCAGTCGACAGATGTTCCAGTGAGATAGCTGCTAAATTTATCTATGAAAATATCATTACCAGATTTGGATTTCCAATAACCTTAATCAGCGACCAAGGGTCACACTTTATTAATAAAACTATTAAAACACTAACAGATCAGTTCCAAATCGACCACCGATGGAGTACACCTTACCACCCTCAGTCGAATGGAGCAATTGAGACATTCAACAAAACATTAACAAAAGGTTTAAAAAAAACATGTAACACTGACAAAGACATCCGGGACAAAAATATACCTACAGTACTATGGGCGTACAAAACAACATATAAGCATTCAACCGACCAAACACCGTTTTGACTAGTTTATGTACAAGAAGCAATAGTTCCACTACATTTTCGACAATAGACACCTATTATTGCAGATATTTTACATGTCCATGTTGAACAAGGAAGGAAGGAACAATTGATACAATTAAGTAAGCTGGAAGAACACCGACTGATCGCTTTACAACATCAAGAAATCCAGAAACAACAACAGAAGGCATGGCACGATCATAACATCAAAAACAAAAACCTGTTGGTAGGGGACCTTGAATTACTATACAACAGTCGAGTAAAAGGGAAACCCAAAAAGCTACATACAGAGTAGATGGGACCCTACGTTGTCGAAGAAATTCATGCCACCGGATCAGTCCGACTAAAGACGTTAAAAGGCATAGTATTTCGGAAACTTGTTAATGGTGCCCGACTAAAGCGATATAAAAAACTAAAACCAAGTTAAAAAAAAAGCATATAATGACCATAACGGTTAGACAAAAACTATAAAAATATGAAAAAAATCTAACATAAACAAAACTAACACACATAAACCGAGATGACAAGAAATCAACGCTTCGACAACCGACATTACACCCATCGACTGCTCACATGATCGACATCGACCAATGACCGAGAAGGTCACATCACGCCTTCATGACTATGAGTGCCAAAATCAAATCACCATTAATGCAAACTCAAGTGCTCGCACTGGACCATCACTTCCGCCAGTAATACACCCATCGACAGAAACATCAAATGCATCACCTATAAATATTGGACCGCAAGAGGATCATTTACATTATTTCAAACAGAGAGAGCAACTTAGCAAACTGAAAACTGAAAACCGAGAATCCTCAAGTAAAGTCGAACAGAAAACTGACAAAATGGCACCAAAACAAACCAAAGCTGCAACCAAGACTAAGGAACTACAAACTACTGAGACCCCATTAATGAGGAGGCTAAGAAACATAAAGAACGCTAAGGTTCAAGAGACCTCATGGGAGAAAACATGGGCCGAGATCAAGGAATGGGCCTATGTCGACAAGAAACCAACCCCAGCCACAGAGAAGATAAACCACAGTACTATCATGAAATACATGAACACACCGTTCATGGCAAGTTTTAGAGGTACAAAGGAAATAGCAGTCAAATTCATTATAAGCCGATACCACAATGACATATTCTACTTCGACAGGCTAGTCAAGATCTTTGGCGAAGTAATACATAAATTGACTGGTTTATCCAACCAAGGTGACCCAGTACTAGTCAACATAAAAGAAGGGCTGGTAGAGCAACTAACTGGATCACCATCGGGCAAGAACTCAAAAGGGCTAATGATTAGCCAGATACAAGCCCGAACGCCACAAATCGTGTCTAAAATCACAGCAACTGGGCTTACACCCACAGGCCAAGGAAGCGACCTGAAACTAGATATGCTAGAGGAAGTGGATACCATTATCGACACGAGAAAAATCTATAGATGGGCTGAGTACGTCACCGACATGCTCAAAGGCATCTGTGAGAAATGCCAGGAGTCAGGAGGGATTATAAGGTTCCCGTCCCTTTTAATATGGATAGTAATGTATTACTTGTGCCTTATCGGGGATAAGTAGTTCCAAGATCCCACAAGATTCCATATGTGGAGATTCAAACCATTTTCCTAGACTGGAACATTGAAGGAACTGGAAAATGGCAAAGTGCTATTGGAAAACTGGTTCCAACATCTTAAAATCCAGACGAACAGATGGAGGGTGCCCCAGAACATCCGACGAAGTCTGCCAAAAACTGCACACATACAGCTGGAACTGGACCATACTACAATGTGGTATATGCAGGGCACTAAGACAAAAGAAAAGACTCTCGACTACTACCCAACAGTCGAAGAGATCTTCCGGGAGCTAGCTCAACAGTCTGGCACAAAACTGTCAATACCAGCAAAAGCCAAGGAAGAAACCCTAGTGATAGAAGAACCACTCACCGACTAAGAAAAAGAAGAAGATTATGAACTCCGGTTATACATCGGCACATTCGTGTCAGAGGAAACACGAGCAGAAGACACCAGTCGACTGCAAATTACAATCATACCGCTGATAGCCCAAAGGGAAGGAACACAGATAGAACAACAGGTAACCAATCCAACTGAGAAAAGCGTTGGCCCAACTCAACAATAGGGGGAGAAAAAGGACTAGAGGACGACATGGAAACTGAAAACCTCGAGTATGCTATAACCAAAGAAAACATCTGCAAGCTATCATAGGAAATAGTAGCCTCAAGGAAGAGGAGAAAAAATCAGGAACAAAAATAGGGGAAGGGGAAGCGCAAGCTTATCATCGCAGAATCATCAGAAGATGAAGACGAATTAGCAGCCATGACCGTTAACATCATAGAAGACACCACAACACATAAAATTTTGGTGGAAGCACAGTTCCAAAAATTTGTTGAAGCAGGAGCACAGCAAGGTCGACCGAAAAAGGTAAAAAGTACAAATACGTCAACAGCTGAAAATGTTGTTGATCTAGTATCTACATCCCCACCCCCATATCCTACTTGAATCATGCAAGAATCAATTCCAGGACTACCTTCAATAAGCCCAGTCGACATATGCAAGAATGCTATGCCAGAAACCTTGAAGGAAAGGTTCAACCAAGATATAGATTTCCAGGCATACATCGAAAAACTGCCTGAGCTACTTACCTCTGTACAAAATATCACCACCAAGTGCCCCCTATTTGAAACTGGTGGATCTAGACAATGCATTCCTCAACCTAGCCAAATACCCCAAAGGCCGAGGACCGTGGCAATTGTGAAATCAACATTTGTAAGAAACCCCGACAAGACAGCTGAAGTTGTCACAAGTCGAACTACATCCTTCACACCAACCGACATCACAACCCTTCCACCCTCCAACGAACCAGCAAGAAATGGGGAAGAAGAGAACATGGATGAAATCAATCGAGAGATTGAGGACTTGTTCTCTTACATCCCAGAGGGTTCACCTCCACAAATTGATGACCCGACACCTGACCACATCCCCACCACTCCAATCACACCCGACCATTCACCATCACCATCACCACCACCACCTCCCAACCCAGAACCTGCACCTGAACCACCTCTACCATCAGTTCCAACAACGTTTGTAGTGGAAACCTTTGCACAAAATCCACCAGATACACACCCAGCTGCATAACTCATCCCGAAGACCCAACCAGAAGCCCCCCTAACCACTACAGGCCAACAACCAGACAACCCATTGCCAAAAAATCAACCATCGAAAAATTTGACTCTTACAAGTACACAAGTATAGCAACAAGCAGAGTAACAGAAGCACAAGAGGAAGAGAGACAGAAAGAAGAGGGACCATCAATCCCAAGCGACAAAGGTTCACATCAGCCAACTTGGGTCGACCACTGCAGTCGACGCAACAAATTTGAAAGATGGAGAGTCGGGACAACTCTTGGAAACCTTGTCTATCAAAGCAAAAACAAGGAGCCAGAATAGACACAAGGAGCTCGACGACAATGAAAGAGAACAAGTCGAGTTCCTAAACAAATGCAGAAACCTTGCGCAATCAGTGATACCAGGACCAACAGAGGTCGACGCTGACAATTCGCTAGATAAATCCTATCAGTTGTTTGAAAGAGTGGTGTCGGCACTACAGACACAGATGCAAAACACAAGATAAGAGAAAAAAGAAGAAACAGCTCGACTACTGATGCAGCAGCACATAGCCTTCTCCGAAGCTTACAAAGTGCTTCAAGATCACATGGAGGAGTTGGTCATAACAGAAGGGGTACTACGAGATTGACCTACTTATTATGGGCAAGTCTTCTAGCAGATTCGACAGACCCGACAAGAAATCCAAGAACTGGAGAAGAGGAAGAGCACGAAAGAAGCACTCAGAAGTAGATCGAAAATCAAATAGTGCTCGAAACAGCCAAACTACAGAAGCTCGAGAGACAAGCACACCAGTGGCTACAACAGGCAATTCCTAGCTTGGACAAATTAAACACCATCTGTCCACAAATGAAAAGACTTCGGGAGATGGCAGAAGAAAAAGACCAGTTTTTGGGTCCCGACATGGAAAGGATAGTAGACCTTTCCATTCAAGAGAAGATGTCGACACTATCAAGCCTTACAACATTAACCATCAACATCCAGAAAGTACTGCAAAGTTGGACAAAATTTCAACATCAGCTGGCCATGACAGCAGAAGCAATTGTGGAAGTCTGTGTACAAAAAGTACCAACTATCTGACTTCACAGCCCATGAAAGTCGAACATAGAAATAACTACTCTATACAGGCAATGTATCTTTGAGTACCTCCTTGTTTCTTTGGGACGAAGAACAGTTTTTTTCATGGGGGAGATGTTGGAGGAGCTAGTCAGTAAGCCGACTAAGTCGATTAGTCGACTAATTAGAGATTAGGTCGGCCACATAAGGTCGTGTCGGTTAACCGAACCGACAGGTAGTTATTTGTAACTATTTGTAAATCATATATATTAGGCTGTGAGCTAGATGAGAACTTGGTTCAGTTCTATGTATTGTATGGACCCTTTCACTATAATATAATATGTTATTCCATCTAAGTGTTCTTCTCTCTTGTCTTTGATATGTCTGTATGCTTTTAATGTGTATTATTGGTAACCCTCTGTGATCTGTGAGATTACAACAATAACCAATTGAAGCAAATAATCTTCAATGGGATATTGCAATTCCAGATCTGTATGAGCGTTCTACCCGAGCGAATAGGTGTAGAGAAGGCTAAGATGAGATCATAGGCCAACTTTGCACTTACCATACCATTCCTGTTATTGTACATCCAGACCAGTGAGTGCAGACCAGAAAGCTAAGTGATTATAAAAGCATCATCATTAGCAAGGGTGATCACCATTTGAACCTTTATTATAAAGTTAAAAAACATACAAAGTAAAGCTTGCTAACTTAAGAATCAACTTGCTAAAGTGTCCCAACAATTAGGATTTTATTGAATATAAATTTTTAACATCTACATTTATTAAAGATTTTGATCATCATAAATAAAATTATAAAAAATTTAGTATTTAAATTTATTAGAAATTATGATCATAAAAAATAAAAATAAAAACCATAAAAGTGTAAAAGACTATCAATCTCAATTTTGCTGATCGTTTTTACTTTAATAAGATTACAAGTATTAAGAACGAAATAATGACTCCTAAGTTGAATGTAGAGAATTTGGATTAATTTATGCTTCAAGTTGAAATTGTGGTGTTTAACCTATGAAAATAGGGTTTGAAAATACAAAATTTTGATTTTAAATAAAATTTTATTTTAGATACTTTGATTTCAAAATTCTAAGAAATTAATGATACATCAACTACAAATATTGTCATTTATGTTTTGTAATTATAAGCTTTGGAATAATCTAGATTTTTTTTATTCTTGGGAATTATCTTTTTCATTTGTTCGATATATTACTTTTATTGAAGTCGCACACAAGAATTGTATTTTTCAAGATACACAAAATATCATTAAACACAATGATTGAAAACACTCACCTATCTTATTTAATATTTTACATAATTCTATAATTGTTATTTTATGAATTTTCCTAACAACCAAATAGAATTCAACACAATATAAAAACTATAATAATTCTATAGAATATTAGCAAAAAGTATTACATATAATATTTAACATACTTTTAAGCTTTTTACAATAGGTCTCAAATAACTAATACCATTTAGGTGAGCAAGAATGTTTACAATTCATCTCACAAGTATATGTCATTCACATTATCACAATTATGATACATAGTTTTTTACATTATATATATATATGTTATTTTTCAAAACTATGTATTTAGTCTCATATGCATCTTGAAAAATTCCCCAAATGTTGTTTAAAAGTTTTAGCAATATATTTGGATTTCCAACAACAACAATTTTTAGGTATCATGCCACAATATTGTATGTTAGAATGACTTTAAATTACTTTATTTACACATTGTAGGTATCCTGTCACAATTATTGTGTGTTAGAATGATTTTATATTACTTTATTTTCAATCTGTTAAATAAAAATTGAGGTTATAGACCTTATAATATAATTCTGTGTGACTAGGCTGGTCAATATACTGACTATATCCCACTCATAGGATAAATATTCTCTATGTAGGACCTATAAGGTAGCCTAGGGAATCCAACATGGAACATGACCCCTAGGGAAATTGGTATGGCCTTACACCTTGAGTTTTGACAAAAACCATGCCATGGGAAATGAGAACCATCCTTGGAGTTACAAATCTTAAAATGACCACCATAACCTACTTGTAAGCCTAAGTTTCCCTCTAATATTAACGTACACATACATATATACAATGTACTCTAATCCCTATCCATAACCCCATACTAACCTAATAGACCCTAACCTTATTATACCCTGACAAACCCTCTAACATCATACCCCCTAACCCCTACCCCTAATCACATACCTCTTAACCCACTCTAAACTCTTACGGATAGCCCCCTAACATCCCTAACCATTGATTAAGTTGTGAGAACCATCTCTATTGAATGCAACTCAAAATGATCACCATATCTTTCTCACATGTCCTAGCTGTTTTTATTTCCCTTGAAGCATTAGAATGGTTAGAAAATATTATTATATGAATGAAACTAACTAATTGCACATCACTAAAAGATTGGGAAGTTATTATTAATCCATTATGCTCATGCACACAACTAAAAACTGGAAAGGGATTCCTCTAACTAATTGCCTAATTGACACAATTGCATAATAATCTCATAGAATGCTACAAACTCAAGGGAGGAGCATTCCTTGTCCTCTAGGTTGGTTGGATAACCGTTCTTGGGTCATTTCCTTCTTTGGGAATTAATTTAGGTGAATATTCCCTTATTCCATGTATCAACACTTGTTCACAACACAAACGTATCCAAATGTAACAACTCCGAAATATACACTAATTTTTTTTGCATCAATAAGAGAAACACAAACAAGTATAAGGGAGGTTAGAGTCACCTACTTGAAGATAATGTTACTTGGAGAATCAGATCCTCCCAACCATAGGAGAGGACCTTCAAACCACGATCCCAACTCCACCCCCGAGCTGGATCACCACCGTGCACATAACTAACAATCAAGGCTTCCACACAGCACTCTCTCCCCGAGTCTGTAACAAGCTCAATGATGGAATTATGAAAAGGAGAAGCACTCAACACATGTACTCACACCAAGGTTTCTCCATGCATAACATGACGTCTTGTGTTATCCCTATGCACCAATATATATAGTTTTTTCTCAGGTCTTATGCCATCCCAATCAAATCTCCAACCAATCCATAAATCCCTATGATTTAGAATCTTGTTTGGTCGTTTAGCATTAGATTGGATTTGATTGGTAAATATTTCTCTAGCTTGCTTACACATGTTCTCTTGTGCCATGATGGTGTCCCCTCATATAACTAAATTTTCCAAGTGTTTTTTTTTATTAATAATAAAATAATAGTTTGTTGTGCAAAATGTCACTCAAACCTCTTGTGAGTATTTTCGAGATTTTAATTAACTCTTACAAAAATAATTGTTTTCGAAATTATTTTCACAAATATTATTGTCTTGGGGGTATTACATTTCTTCCCCCCTTATTCCTAACACCATCCTTGGTGTTCTTTTGTTCTGGTCTCTCTTTCTCATTCCGAAACATGGAGGAATATGCCTCCTGCATTTTATCTTCCATTTCCTATGTCGCCTCCTCAGGGTTAAAGTGATTCCATTGCACTTTTATTTGAACGATGGCTTGATTCTGTAGTGTATGTTCCTTCTTGTCGAGGATGCGGAAAAGGTTCGGTTTGGAAATCGCCCTCGGGTTTTTCCTAAATCACATTCAAGTCAATTATATGAGTAACATCATGTACATATGTTTTTAACAAAAAACATGAAATACATCGTGGACTTTTATAGTAGGGGGGAGTGCAAGTTGATAGGCTACTGGTCTTATCTTAGCTAACACTTCGAAAGGTCCACAATACCTTGGTGCCAGCTTGGAACATCTTCTCAAACTCAAAGAACTATTCTTCGACTTTACCTTTAGATATACATGATCACCAATGTTGAACTCTCTTGGAGTTTTTTTTTAATCCGCATAACTTTTATGCCGATCTTGAGCAACTTTTGAATATTGTGTTTCCCTTCCTTGACAATTTTTATAGTGTAGTGCAATCAAGCATGCTTCAATGCATACATGTTTTTTTGTAACCACACTTTTTCCTCTTCGACATACAAGAAGATAAACATGTTAATCAGTATCTTAAGAGTCTAAACTTTTTACATATCACCCCAAGTAGATATCAGCATCTTACTAATATCAGGAACATGCTTATTATCTCTTCTTCATAACATTATAGGTTCCAACTACAACTTTGTTTAAGCAATATTACAACGGTTCACTCAACTTACATGTTATAAAACTTCACTAGTTATTACCACATTTAACCCTTATATACTGGGAGGTAAAAAAAAATATATCACATTGCCTATCTTCATACACAACTCCACTCTTCATGCATTTATTTAAAGATATTATGTAACACCACTATACACACAATCCTTAAGGTAACTAATACAATAATATTTACACATTGTTAAAAAGAAAAATAATAACATCTTTCACTTCATACAAACATCTTTACCAAGCAATTCTTTGTAAAACTAACATCCACTTTATCTATTATAAATGTATAATGTTCATGCATTGTAACAAAACCGAAATAAGTAATACATAATTACCCTAACCATCATCCTTTTTAAAAACAAAAGTTTGTTTAAAATGATGTTTAAATGTATTTGCATAGTATTCTCAATTACCTAAATCGCAAAAACAGTATTTACTAATGAATTCAAAGTCTTCATGTATATAATCAAATCTTTGTAATTTATATAGAGGCCAACATGTAAATAGCTGAGAGCTTTATACATTACAAAATATATATATGTTTTTTAAACTTAAACATAGTAGCAATATAATAATCACAACTCCCTATTTCCATATTAAATAAATAGATATGACCCCCTCCTCTCTCTATATATTTTATTTGTAAGAAAAACATTTTCCAAAAATAACATTAACAGTTTTTTACATTAATAGTATTTAAAACTATTTCACATTCCTTTATCTCTTTAATTATTTGATTTTCTTAAAATGAATATAAAAACTTTTTAAATCAATTATTAAACTATATTTTACACCTTATTTCAAAAAATATACAAAATAAAGATTTGCTACCGTCTTTTTTACTTCATATAGATAAAAGGGATAACACTAATTTTACTCATATATATATTTTTTCAGATGGAAAGATCCACGGGAAACCCAGCAATACTTCCCTACATTAGTGGATGGTAGAGGTGGTAAACCGTCGGCTATCCTCGCAGAAGGCCTAACCCCAAAGGACTCAAGGCTCGAACCCGTGACCTCTCCCCGAACCGAAAGAGTGTGCGCACGTCTTACCAATTGAGCTAACCCTTGGGGCTAATTTTACTCATATATAAACTTAATAACTTTAACCCATTACATTATACTCTTCCCAAAAAGAACTCGACTCCATTATAATATTTTGCATCCAACACAATTTATATTAGTGATTTATCCACCGTTCCATAACATAGGCAATTGACAGTAATCCGAGATATGTTTATCGACCACATAGCCCTAGTTTGGCCGTAAATATGGTAACATCTTTTGATCTCTTTAAGTAATTCAATACACCAACACAATATTTTTTTTACTACACCAACACAATAATTTTTTTATTGTTAATTATGTCTACATATATAATATGTTAATTAAGTTAGCATTTATTGGTTTTGAATTTATAATTTTTTATTTACAATTCTTCTCCTTTCAAATATTTATTCATTAATATTTTTTTTTACTTTGTTGAGGCTTGGAAAATATCACATAATAACAGTAGGGATTCTCCTCAATAAACATTCCCAATTAGCTTGCTATTGTTTGATATGGGGAATCCGTTCGGTTTACAATCCGGCTACCGTAAGTCAAGTAACGGTTAAAGTTTAATTTTACCGGTTGCGGAGCGGTCGACCATTTGAGTGTATTTTTTATTTTATTTTATGTATGATATGCAAGTGCCTAATCTAAGTGCAATCGATAGAGACAACAAAGAGTTCACAATGTGATGCGCAGGTTCTTACCTCTCGTCTTATTACTCCTTTTGCTTCTAAATCATAAACAAATAACAACTATGCTAAGCTAACTAGTTCTATCTAACCTATCCCTAGGGAGCACGATTATATTTAAGTCCGAGTAATGTACTGTAAAACATGCATAAAGAATATTACAAGTAGCTGTTCATAATTTATAATACATGAATACACATAGAAAGATAAACAAAGAGATAGCTCATTGTTGGTTAAACATTCATCACTCAATATACTGTATATGTTTCATAAAATATCATAAAATGGAAATAATTCATAAGTCAGAACGATCTCATAGTTTGTAGAATAAGCTGAAATAGAAACAATTCAACATTCAACCAATCTATAGCATGCATTTGAAACTCCACAGCCCCTTCTCCAGCAGAAAAATAGCCTTCTTTATTATAAAAGGAAGTAGTTCTTCTTACAATAAACTTCACAAAAAGATAGAATGGAAAAAATCTTTCTAACATCTACTTCCCCTTTACTTATACAAAAACAAAATGACTCTTGATCTGCCCTCCAACCTTTGGGCTTTCTCGACTCTTCTTTTACAAAATTTGTCCTTTAGTCCATGCACTAAGAAAGGAATAAATACAAAATATTAAAAAATATTTAGTTTATGAACAAGACAAAACCAGGTGGGCCCAGCTAGTGTTTTGACAAAAACATCCCAAGCTTGTGCCTGCTCATTGATTACCTGGAACTCTGCAGGTTCCAATACAAGAAGTGCCACCTCATGCTTTGACAGCTTATATTCAATTTCCTTCATCTTGGGTGTACTCTGACTCAAAGATTCTTCCAACTTGATTTTGTGACCTGATGCTTGTATAATCCACAACTTGATGTCTTCTTCACAAACAACTTCTATCCCGGATATGCTTTCTTCTCCCTTTTGCAACCTCTCTTGCAAATTCTTCAGATGTTCTTCCCTAACTGGGAAAACTTGATATGGGGAGTCTGTCAGAATCATGCACTGATTGTTAACCAGATGTACGCCTTTGTAGAATTCAATGCATTTCTCAATAGTTTTCTCGATGGCGGTGTTTAATCTGACCTCCGTTCTACAACCAAAATTTAGTATGGCTAACTCCATTTTAATACTTCCTGTAGATTTCCGAGGCATGTTAGATGGAAAGATTGAATGGGTTTCTATCCATGCTAATTGATTTTTTACAAATCCTACTACATCAGACAATCTTCTCCAGAATTGTGTTGAGCTGAATTCTAGCTCTTTCAATCTGTCCTCAATTTGATTAACTTTATACACCTCCCTTGCAAGGCTCAACAAAACTTGATTTATCTCTTTTTGCAACATCGAGGCTTGATTCTGGAACAGAGTGATGTCCATATATTTTTCCTTCGCCTCTTGAAGTTGTTCTCGCAGTAAAAGATTATGAGTTTCTAGCTCCTCTATTCTCTTGCTTGTTGCATCTCCTTTTTTTTCTTCGTCCTCTGCTTGCTTCTCAAGGTCTTTCTTTCCTCCCTCAATGATGTTTACTGACAATATTAGAGCATCCTTGTCAGATTGTAAAATTTGACAAGCCTCTTTTGATTTCTCAATCTCACTAAGAATGCCTGCATGCTTCCTTTTTAGATTTTGACCTTCCCCTCTTTCCCTACTCAAAGTTTCTTTTTATCCGGGATAACGTTTTCTTGTATTCCTCCAAATCATCCACCATTCTATCCACATTATCTACATTGGAAAGGGTTGTTGCTGCACTTTCCCTTGCAAGGCATATAGGGTCCTTGTCAATCCCATGAGCTATTGTCTTCTCTGTTCTCATGACTCCTTTCTTCTCCCCTGTGTCCACCTTCTTTTCTGTTCTTTGCAAAATTCGTTTCTTTTTGTTGTCATAGAATATTGCGTTGAAATCAGGTACCGCATGCTCCTCAGATGGGATAAAAGGGATTAGTTCAATCCCAAATGTCGGAGCTGGATTATCTTCTGCTATGCTGCTATATGGGACTGAGGCTCCTATTAGATCTTCATAACACTGAGTCTGTTCCTGAATTGCACGATCTTGTTCCTGTTGCTCCTTTTGTCAAAGTTCTTCAGCTACTCTTTCTGCCTGTTGTCTTTCTTTGTCAGCTATCTCCAGTCTTAACCTTTCATCTTCTTCCTAATTCTTTTTCGCAACTTCCTCTTCTCCTAACCTTTTCTTGGATTCTTCTTTCTCTTTCTCGGCTTCTTCTTGGACTTTCTTTTTTGCAGCCGCTTCCGGAGCCAGCCATTGTTTTGCTTCTTATGAAAGTTTGGGTGCTTCTTCTTCTCTTTTCCTTGCTGCCTCCTCTTCTTGCTTCTTTAGCTTCTCAATAGATTTTCCCTTTCCAACTACTGTGGTTATCTTTTGCTTGAATATTCTCCTCATGGTTGTCATATTTCGTGCATTTATGAATATCTCTTCGTCTTTCTCCCAGTAATTTGTATATTCGAAATGCACCCCCGCTGCTGCGCAATAATTGGCAACCTTATATTCAGAGTCATTCCTGTGAAAACCTATCTCTCTGAAGTGGAAATACTCTAATTCCTTGACAAAATCTGTTGCACTCTTCACCCT
Organism: Pseudotsuga menziesii; assembly: GCA_001517045.1. Lineage (NCBI taxonomy): Eukaryota > Viridiplantae > Streptophyta > Pinopsida > Pinales > Pinaceae > Pseudotsuga > Pseudotsuga menziesii. Next base: position 51,548 of record LPNX010317339.1, on the reverse strand, counting down.
GGCGAACTTATAACTTCCAATGTAGAAAGGGAGTGGGGGGTATACAACCTTTTTATGATAAAAAAGGTAATTACCGATCCCATCAATGTATAGTTTCCTCACCACTTCTTTGTGAACAACATAATTGGTGGCATATTTTGGTAGAAGCGAAGGGGCCCTTGTCCTGCCAAACATTCTCAGATATAGGCCTTCTTCTGTCAAGTAGTAGTGGCCATTATCCTGTACAATTTTCAAAGCCTCTTCAGATATGCAATCACATTCAGTTAAAAAGATTAATCTGTAAAGTGGCATGATGAAGTCTTCACAAATACTTTGGTAATGGATTAAATATTTGTACGCCCAAAACAACTGATATGCAGCATAAACCAGGGTTTTGGTTTTATCCCATTGGCACTTCAAGGGTGGGAATGTTTGTGTGCATGGAATACAGTCGATCAGAAAAGAGCTCATGTAGAACTCTAATTTCTTTTGTGAGACTCCTCCCAGTGCTACACTTATGCATGAGGATAAAATATTAGGCACTATGTTGGCCCAATTAAAGATGGTACCTTGGGTGGCTACAAAGAAAATTACTGGTACCCAGCTCAGTTTGTAGTTCTTCCCGTTTCTTCACCCAAAGATCTTGTTCAACATTAAGGCTATCAACCTGTAAGGAGTACACAGCTTTGTAGTTTCGTATTCTCTAGAAGGCCTGGTATGAAAATTCTTCCCGAGAATCATCATTTTTCTCATATTGTCCATGACATCCAGTTTAAGACTCTTTAACCATTCTTCTGTTAGATAAATTTGGGGGGTGGGCAGCTTGTAAGCCTGAGCCACATAAACTGGGTTATATGTGGCTTAACCTTATCCTTTGGTGTTTTCCAAAATCATCTTTGTTACATCCACTCTTGGGAGAATCCATCCTATCACTTCTGAACATGGAAAAAGCTCCGGTCTAGTGGCAATCTTCATGATGACTGACCTCTCTATATTGGCGTAAATGGATAGATCTTCTAATCCTGCATCCGGTACATTTTGATTTGTGATCATTCAGTAGATTTCCCCCCATTTGTACTCAGGTTCAATGCCTGTGAAGCTTTAGTATCTTCATATATAACCTCAACTCGGGTTATGATCTGTATTTTCGGCTCTTTGTTTGCAGTTAGCACCTTCTTCCCCTTCTCAGGCATATTGCTATATGAATGATGAAGCTATTTTGATCATACCAAAGCATGTTAGATTAAATCCATTTCAAACATATACCTGCAACTTAATAAACTCAATACCAAAATAAAAATCGATTTTAACCTGCACCTTCTTCCCCCTTTCTCTCTAAAACGCGTTTTTTTGTATATGAGGAAATAATCAACCAGGATTAAGCTTTCAAGAGGTGGTTCAGACACAAGTCGCAGAAAAAAATCCTACTGCGTAGGCCCTAAGGCTTCCACTATGTCTTCACCTAAACCGATATCAATACCCCCGATGGGAAAACCCCCGAAACGCCCGGACTGCTAACCCTTTAAATGAAAAAATAGGGGTTTCACCCTAAGAAGAAAATCCCTCCCTCGGGGTTCCCCAAAAAACTTAACCCCGACTGACCAACGGTCGTAATTCTGCCATAATCAGATTGAGGAGACGAGGGAGTGGTGCAGATGGTGAAACGCTCGCCTGCCCACTGCCCTCTTTCTATCAATGAAAGTCAGAGAAAACTTCATGGAATGCTACTGATAAATGCAAACTAGGGAAGGTAAAAGAAACGATAGCCATAGCTTATCCGAACAATGGCATAAAATGAAATATCGACTGCAGTGTTCAAAACCCCCCCCCCCCCCCCCCACGGAAAAGAAACCAACCTAACCCTACCAATGTAACACCCCGGTTTTGACCCCGTTTTGCATTAATATATATGATATGCATATTGTAAATAATCATGGTGCGGTGCAGAGCTAAAGGAAAAGGCCCCACCATGATTTGGTTATGTTATGTTATGGATTGAAATGGTCACCGATGGTATATCGGGACATGCGGCATACATATTAAATTGTAGCATCATGTAAACACGCATTTTAATTAAATAACCCAACCAACTATGTTCAAAACAACTAAATTGAGAAGGGGCATGATTCCTAAGGGTAAGGAGGGGGAAAGTTAAATCCTGAGTCATGGGGGAGGAAAGCCATGTGTCACCACTCTCTTCACTCACCCTCCCTTGTCTCATCCAACCACCACCTTCACTGTTCTATTTTTAGTGGGGCGTCTATTCACTGATAGCAAGGCCACTACACCACGATGGCCATTCTCCCCACGCGCCTGCAATCCCTCCACGACCACCTTCTGGATTTCGGATGGTCTGTCCACTAACCGAATGATGGCTGTTTGTTCACCTCACGTGGACTGAGTTAAAGGAAGACACATTCCTTTGTTTGGGGTTCGCCCTATGTTTCTCACGTGGTTGCTAGTCTGTGAGTATTCTTCCCTTGCTCACGCAGAGCGTTGGTCTCTTCCCACCGTCGTTAGACTGTTTTGGTTTCATCACCGATCGTCGTTCAGTGTGTGATGTTCTTTCCATTCAGACAGAGAACCAAATTGCCTCCACACATTTCTAGACTGGGCATTTGTCCCAACCTTCATCGCTGAATCGAGAGCTGAAGATTACTACTCTATTGCTGGGCTATAGCCGTAATTTTCTTTCCCAGTTTTGTTTTGCCAGTGACTTTCCCATCAAGTATAGTTTGGAAGTCCGTTCCCTTACCATTTTTTCTGGTTTGTGCAAGTTCTCCCAGCGTCTGCAGTGGGATTGGTGTGATGTGGGTTCTTAGTTGTTGTGGATGCTGTTTGGCCACGATTGCATTGAGAAATTACTGCGGATTCACATGGGTGTGTTGAATGCTATTTTCCCATGATGGCTTGACTGTAATTTCCCTATTTGTGGTGGTATCGCTGGAAGGATTACTGAGAACTCCTACACGATTAATTGACTGTGTTTTCCCCTGTAAACGCTTGAATAGCTGTTTGGTTGCTTGCATGCAGTGGTTTTGTCCTCAGACTGCATTGGAGTGGTGAATGAGGGCCTGAGGTGCTTGATAAAACTGGTGAATTAAGAACCACATAGACAGAGCTACTGAGATGGCGTTCTTCTCCACAACCCCTGAAGAGCATTGGAGGGAAGATCAGGGTCTGAGGGACTGCATTGCAGAGAAGGGACCGACTTCCTTGTGTTGGGTGTGTGTGGGTGTTCTAGAATCCAGGATGGCTCTAGTGTTGGTGTCTGTAGCTCTGCTGTGAGCTCACCAGCTTAGCATTAGCCTTTCCCAGTTCCTGGATGGCCTGATAAACCCAACTTTTTTGGCTTGGATGATCTGTTGTTTGCCTAATAAACCCAACTGTGTTGGCTTGGCTGAACTGTGTACCCTTGTGGGTTGTTATCCTTGGCTAGGTGTAAGCCTATTAGTTCCTTATTCCTTGGGGAATCATGCCCAACTCAGGGGTGGCAGTGTTGTTGAGAGATTGAGGAGCACGCTGGCCTATGGTTGGGTGAAACTTTGCAGTAATGTAGCTGGTTGTGGAACAAGTTCTTCATAAGATAAGCATTCTTTCCTAACTTGTATCTGCAATTATAATTACCATTGATGAACGATGTTATACATGTTAAATGCCGATTTGTATATGCATGAGTGTTGATTGATATGTTTGCTTCCGTTGTGTATATGAATGATTATGATTCGTAATATGTTTTATGTTTTAATTATCATGCTTCAACAGTATATGTATGCATGTATGTTCATGGTCATGGGGTTGGGTCCCCTGATGATTTGGCGTATAGTAGCATCCTCTTCGCTGGTCGGAGGGTCAGGGATGTTACAGTGTGGTATTAGAGCTCTGGTTGTAGTATGGGCCTGAATGGGCCGTGAAGATGCAGTGACAGAATTTATGTTGCAGCATTGGGCCTCAGAAGGCCATGAATAGTCAACAGAGGCAGGTTGCCTACTGCCCTGAAGAAACTAGGAAAATGGGTGAAGCCAAGAAAATTCCCAAAATTTTCTAAGTTCCAGAACTATCAGCCCATGGGATCACTTAGTGGGAAGGCCACCCGACAGTAGTTGATCCGATGGCCGATGCGACGGAAGACTGTGGAGGAAAAATTTTTGGAAAATTTCTTAAGTGTTTGGCCGTCGGCACATCGGAACACTTAGACCGATGGATCGTCGATGTTTAGATGATGGTGCACCCACCGTTGCGGTAGTCTAAGACACTATCCACCCAACGGATAGTTGAACCGACCGCTGATGGCGCAAAAGTTTCGAAATGTTCTAAGTGTTGAAGTACTTCATCGGCCATCGAAGCATGTTAGTGGCATTCATCACCAATGAACAGTGGAAGGGATCAAGGGATAGACCCGCTGTTGAGGATAACTAGAGAACTATGGTCCCAACAGATAGCTGATCCGACCGCCGGTAGCGCAGAAAGTTCAAAATTTTTTCTAAGTGACAAAAACATCGGTCATCGGAAGAAGATAGTGGTGTGTGCATCCGTCGTTGCAGAAGCCTAGAGCCCTAGTATTCCGATAGGGAGAATATTTGACTACCGATGCTGGTCGAAATCATGTCTCAGTTCGTCGATCGAAAATCATTAGCGGATTGGACCGTCAATCGAAAAAGGATCGCAGATGATGAGCCGCCGTTGTGGCTGCTGATTGAACTAACCCGTTGATGCTTTAGTATTCCACTCACCAATGCCGAGGTGTTAGTGGATTGTGGTAGCAAACAATAGGGGAGATGGAGCCAATCATGTCAGTAGAAGATAGAGAGAGTTTTGGCCGATAAATAGAAGATCGTTGAGACAATGACGCGGAGGGAAGGAAGACTGAAAAGAGAAAAATTTCAAAAATTTCAATTTTTTTTCTAAGGCATGGAATCATCGGCCATCGGTGATGGTTAGATGATCACATCGCAGATGATCGGATGATGCGGTCGCCGATGAGCACAGGTAAACCTTGTTGAACGTTTTTTCTTGCGGAAGGCTTGATGACTAACCGTCCGATGAACAACATGTCTAACCACCGATACAGTGGAAGAATTTAGAAGTTTCAGCCGCCGAAGAAAATGTTAACAAGTTTTGAATATTTTGTATAAGGTCGTCGGAGAAATATTAAGGTTTAGATCGCCAATCGGAAGGAAAAGAAAGAATTTAAACCCACCGTTGCGGCTGCCCAAAGGACTGTGCACCCGATGAGCAGTAGTTGACATCGCTGATCGAAAGTCTAGACGTTTTCCTGCAGAAACCAAAGTACGAACAATTTCCGTCATTGCGGCTGCTAAAGAGGCTATGCACCTGATCAATAGATGGTTTCCTCATTGATACAGAGTGGGAGTTTAGTCATTTTACCCACCGAAACACTGAAAAGGAATAAATAACAAACCACCGATGAACAAGACAATTTTTCGTCGATCCAGATCGGAGGCGTAGTTGTTTTGACCACCACAATGTCAGAGAAGTAGTTGGGAGGAGGTCTGACTGGACCTAAGAAGATTTGGGTTTTTCATAAGAATTTCTCGGTGATTTTTTGAGTAGTTTTCGACTGCCTTTCAGTCGATTTTCAGCAGATTTCAGCAGACTGCCCATGGTCACAGGGCTGAAAAGAAATAGGGAAAATTTTATATTTTAATATAATTGTTGTTTTATGAAATTTCCAGAGGAAAAAGGTAAGTAGTTTTATTTATATTAATGTATGCATCTAACAGTTTGCTACTAACACATTTGCAGAACTATAGATAATTTCCAAGAGTAGTACTCCAGAAAGAACAGTGTCATAAAGCAAGAGGTGGTTTAGTCATGAGAACCCATGATGGGTATGATGCCCAAGATTCTTATGAGTGTGCAAAAGATGCCATGGGAGAAAATGTCCGTAATAGAAATGATGACATAGAATCTAATGGAAGGAGATTCCAGGGGACACCTTCCGAGGTTGCAACCACCATGAGAAGCTTGGTTAAAGCCCAGGAAGAGCAGCATCAGTTGAATGCTGCCATATTGGAAAGCTTGACAGACTTGTAGAAAATGATAGATTCTGGACGAGGTACAATAAGGCCAGAAGGCAGTAAGAGCAGGACTAGGAGAAGAAGAAAGACTTTCAGTGGATCATCTGACTCTAAAGAATCCAGTGGAGATACAAGTTCATCTTCTCATAAAAGGAAAAGAAGAAGGCACCATAGGGATTGCGCTCGAGATGAATTTAGGAAAGCTAAACCTCCTACATTTGATGGTGAGATAAAGATAGGACAAGAGGCTTAAGCTTGGATTCTTGGGATAAAGAAGTACTTTCAGGTGGAGGATTATTCAGGAAACATGAAGGCAAGAGTTTCCATATTCAATCTGAATGGAAGGGCATCCATTTGGTGGGAACATTTCAAGCAAGTAATGAGGATCAGCGAGAGAAAAATGAAGTGGAAACAATTCAAGAAGTATTTCAGGCAGAAATACCTTTCTGACAGGTATTATGATGACGAGGTCAAGGAGTTCCATGAGCTGAGATTGGGACAGTAGACCATGGATGAATATGCAAATAAGTTTTTGGAATTGTTGAGGTATGTCCAGTACATTAGAGATGAAAAAATGAAGATCCAGTGGTTTCTAAGTGGATTTCCTCAAGCTTACAAAGATAGAATTGAGTTCTATGAGTCGAGAACTCTCGAAGAAGCAATAAGAAAAGTTAAGTATTGCTATGAGTAAAGCAAAGGTAAACCTGATTACCATAAGGCATGGAAGGACAAGAAGAATGAGAAGTTTGACCAGAGAATAAAAGGTTTCAAACCTTCTAGATTCAGAAATCAGCAGAAGCAGCCATCCCAAGATGCAAGTAATCCAACTGGAGTGACAGGTGGAAAGCCTAAAGAACCACATCCGAATAAAGGTCCACTCAAATGTTGGAAATGTGAAGGACCTCACTTGTGTAGGTATTGTCCACTTGAGAATGAAAGTGCAAGACCGGCTTATAACATTCAAGGATAAGAAACAGCATGTCAGGTAGCCGGAGCAGTCCCTAGAATTTATGTAGCACTGGAGGACCTCCAGGCAGACCACCAGTCAACTGTGGTTGAAGTTGCAGGTAAGATTGTTGAACAATCTGTTTCTATTTTGATTGACCCTGGTTCTACTCACAGTTATATCACTCCTAGGGTAGTGGAGATTTGTGCTTTTAAGAAGATCAAGCATAGGAAACCTTGGTTAGTTCAACTAGCCACTGGGACTAAGAGAAAAGTCAGTGAATTGGTAGAGAAATGTCCATTGGTTATGAATGGATTGATCACTTGTGTGGATCTAAATGTTCTACCGCTTGGTTCCTATGATGTTCGCATTGGAATGGATTGGTTAGAAGCTCACCGAGTGAAGCTTGACTGTTATAACAAGACTTTTGAATGCACGGATGAAGAAGGAAACCCAGTAGTTGTGAAAGGTATTCTAAAGATAATTTCAGTAAGACAGGTTTCAGCAATGCAGTTGAAGAATTTATGGAGGAAAGGTTTCCAGTTGTATGCAACTCATATTCTGGAACCAACAGGTGATGAAACTCCTAGGTTGGAAGACTATCAAGTGTTACACGAATTCAAGGATGTGTTTCTTGATGAGATTCCAGGGCTTCCTCCAAAGAGGGACATCGATTTCACAATTGAACTTGTGCCAGGAGCAGCACCAGTGTCCAAGACACCCTACAGGATGAGTACACCGGAGATGCTAGAGTTGAAGATGCAACTACAAGAGCTGTTGGAAAAGAACTATATCTGACCAAGTGTGTCTCCTTGGGGAGCACCAGTTCTGTTTGTGAAGAAGAAAGATGGTACACTCAGGTTATGTATTGATTACAGATAGTTGAACAAGGTTACTGTGAAGAATAAATATCCTTTGCCGATGATTGATGACCTCTTTAATCAAATGAGAGGAGCAAAGGTATTTTTCAAGATTGACTTGAGATCTGGGTACCATCAGGTGAGAATCAAGGATGAAGACATTCATAAGACAACCTTCAGGACAAGGTCTAGACATTATGAGTTTGTGGTAGTACCATTTGGTCTCACAAATGCATCGGCTACATTTATGTGCCTTATGAACAATGTCTTCAGTAAGTATTTGGACAAGTTTGTTCTTGTTTTCCTTGATGACATTCTTGTTTATTCTAAGAATGAGGAAGAACATGAAGAGCATTTGAGATTGACATTTCAAGTGCTCACGGAACATCAGTTGTATGCAAAGCTGAGAAAGTGTGACTTCTACAGGGATAGAATTCAGTATTTGGGTCACATTATCTCAGAAGAGGGTATATCAGTAGACCCTGAAAAGATTGAAGCCATTATGAATTGGCATACTCCAAGAAATGTGACGGATGTAAGATCTTTTATGGGACTTGCAGGATACTACAAGAGATTCATTGAAGGATTTTCCAAGGTTGCATATGCCATCACTTCTTTGCAAAAGAAGGGAGTAAAGTTCAAATGGACTTTGAAGTGTGAAGAAAGCTTCCAGCGGTTGAAGAATCTTCTCACCAGTGCACCAGTATTAAAGGTTGCAGATCCAAAGAAATATTTTGTGGTATGTACCAATGCATGTGGACAAGGGCTTGGAGGAGTCCTTATGCAGGACAACCACGTGACACGTTATGAGTCAAGAAAGCTGAAGGAGCATGAGAAGAACTAATCCACTCATGATCTCAAGCTTGCAGCCATAGTACATGATCTCAAGATGTGGAGACATTACTTGATGGGTAGAAGATTTGAGCTCTGAACAGACCATTGTGGTCTGAAGTATTTGTTTGATCAGCCTACTCTGAATGCTAGGCAACCAAGATGGCTGGAATTTTTATGTGAGTTTGATTTCGAAATCAAGCACATAAAAGGAAAAGAAAATAAGGTAGCTTATGCGCTCAGCAGGAAGGTACAGGAAATGCATGTGGCATCTCTTAGTATTTGCCAATCAGAATTGAGGCAGCAGATTGTTAATCATGTTGTCGGAGATGAATTGTATGAACAGGTAAAAGACAAATTGTAGCAGCATAGTCTTGAGAAGAAGTATGAGGGATATAAATTGGAAGAAGATGGACTTCTCACTTTTAAAGGCAGAGTTTATATTCCAAATGTAGTATATTTGAGGAGAGTTGTTATGGATGAAATCCATCAAGCTCCGTATTCTGGTCACCCAGGGTATGAGAAGACAATTTCTACAGCTAGAAAGCAATACTTTTGGCCAGGAATGAAAAAGGACATGACTGAACACATTTCAAGGTGTGTGAAATTTCAACAGGTAAAGGTTGAGCATCAACATTCAGCAAATTTGTTGCAGCCTTGCCAGTTCTGAAATGGAAATGGGAAGTTATTTCCATGGATTTTATTACAGGATTGCCGATGAATTGGAGACAACATGATTCCATCATGGTTGTGGTAGAAAAGTTGACAAAGGCAACACATTTTATACCAGTGAAGTCTACGCATAAGACTGACGACATTGCAAAGATTTTCATGAAGGAGATTTTCAAATTGCATGGATTTCTGACAGAGATGTCAAGTTCACTTCCAATTTTTGGAAAGGGTTGTTTGCAGATTTGGGTATAAAGTTAAACTTCAGCACTGCTTACCATCCTGAAATAGATGGCCAGACAGAGAGAGTGAATCAGGTGCTTGAAGATATGCTTCACATGTATGTGATGGACAAACCAACCAAATGGGAAGATTACTTACACTTGGTAGAGTTTGCTTACAACAATGGACAGCAGGCATCCTTGGGGATGAGTCTATATGAAGCTTTGTATGGAAGAAGGTGCAGGAAACCAGTGAATTGGGACAACCCGATGAACAGAGTTGTGCTTGGACTAGAACTAGTCAAGGAGATGGAGCAAGAGGTTGTAAAGATCAGGCAAAATATGAAAGCAGCATAGGACAGATAGAAAAGCTATGCAGATAAGCATAGGATGAACAGAGAGTTCAGTGTTGGGGATCATGTTTACCTCAGAGTGAAGGCAAAGAAAAGTTCCTTGAAGATTGGAATTTGTGCCAAGATGTCACCTAGATATTGTGGGCCGTTTGAAGTGCTTGAAAGAATAGGGCCTGTTGCATATAGACTTGCATTGCCTGCTAGTACTAGAGCTCATAATGTTTTTCATGTTTCTTTGCTTAAGAAATATGTACCTGATCCTAACCATGTGACAAATTGGGATGTGATCCAACTGGAGCCCGAGGGAGAGTTCTAAATCAAGCCAATACGCATCCTCGACAGGAAGGTCACAATGCTCTGGAACCAAGCCATAGGGCAGGTAAAGGTGCAATGGGAGCATTACGGACTTGAAGAGGCTATGTGGGAGCTGGAGGATGCCATGTGATTGGCACATCCGTTTTTGTTCAATCCTGTGGAACACTGAGGCAGTACCAATATAGAATTTTTGTTTAGATTTTGTAAAGCACTGAGGACAGTGTTATTGAAGGGGGAGGGGAATGTAACACCTCGGTTTTGACCCCATTTTACATTAATATATATGATATGCATATTGTAAATAATCATGGTGCGGAGCTAAAGTAAAAGGCACCACCATGATTTGGCTATGTTATGTTATGGATTGAAATGGTCACCAATGGTATATCGGGACATGTGGCATACATATTAAATTGCCGCATCATGTAAACATGCTTTTTAATTAAATAACCCAACCAGCTATGTTCACGGCAACTAAATTAAGAAGGGGCATGATTCCTAAGGGTAAGGAGGGGGAAAGTTAAATCCCAAGTCATGGGGGGGGAAATCCATGTGTCACCACTCTCTTCACTCACCCTCCCTTGTCTCATCCAACCACCACCTTCATTGTTCTGTTGTTATTGGGGCATTTATTCGCTGACAACAAGTCCACTATGCCATGATGGCCATTCTCCCCACATGCCTGTACTCCCTCCATGACCACCTTCTGGATTTTGGATGGTCTATCCACTAACCGAATGATGGTTGTTTGTTCACCTCATGTATATTGAGTTAAAGGAAGACACATTCCTTTGTTTGGGGTTTTCCCTCTGTCTCTCACGCAGTTGCTAGTCTGTGAGTATTCTTCCCCTGCTCACACAGAGCGTTGGTCTCTTCCCACCATCACTAGACTGTTGTGGTTTCATCACTGATCATCGGTCTGTGTGTGGTGTTCTTTCCATTCAGACAAAGAACCAAATTGCCTCCACGTGTTTCTGGACTAGGAATTTGTCCCAAACTTCATCGTTGAATCGTGAGCTGAAGACTGATACTCTATTGCTGGGCCGTAGCCGTAATTTTCTTTCCTAGTTTTTTTTGCCGGTGACTTTCCCATCAAGTATAGTTTGGAAGTCCATTCCCTTACCATTTTTTCTGGTTTGTGCAAGTTCTCCCAACGTCTGCAGTGGGATTGGTGTGCTATGGGTTCTTAGTTGTTGTGGCTGCTGTTTGGCCATGATTGCATTAAGAAATTGCTGTGGATTCACATGGGTGTGTTGACTGTTGTTTTCCCACGATGGCTTGACTTTAATTTCCCTATTTGTGGTGGTATCGCTGGAAGGATTACTGAGAACTCCTACACGATGGATTGACTATGTTTTCCCCTGTAAACACTTGAATAGCTGTTTGGTTGCTTGCATGCAGTGGTTTTGTCCTCAGACTGCATTGGAGTGGTGAATGAGGGCCTAAGGTGCTTAATAAACCTGGTGGATTGAGAACCACACAAACAGAGCTGCTAAGCTGGCTTTCTTCTCCATAACCCCTGAAGAGCACTAGAGGGAAGATCAGGGTCTGAGGGAATACGTTGCAAAGAAGGGACTGAATTCCTTGTGTTGGGTGTGTGTGGGTGTTCTAGAAGCCAGGCTGGCTCTGGTGTTGGTGTCTGTAGCTTTGCAATGAGCTCACCAGCTTAGCATTAGCCTTTCATAGCTCCTAGATGGCCTGATAAACTCAACTTTGTTGGCTTGGCTGATCTGTTGTTCGCCTGATAAACCCAACTGTGTTGGCTTGGCTGAATTGTGTACCCTTGTGGGTTGTTATCCTTGGCTATGTGTAAACCTGTTAGTTCCTTATTCCTTGGGGAATCATGCCCGACTCGAGAGTGGCAGCGTTGCTGAGAGATTGAGGAGCACGCTGGCCTATGGTTAGGTGGAACGTTGCAGCGACATAGCTGGTTGCAGAACAAGTTCTTCATAAGATAAATATTCTTGCCTAACTTGTATCTGCAATTATAATTACCATTAATGAACAATGTTATACATGTTAAATGCTGATTTGTATATGCATGAGTTTTGATTGATATGTTTGCTTCTGTTGTGTATATGAATGATTATGATTCGTAATATGTTTTATGTTTTAAGTATCATGCTTCAACAGTATATGTATGTATGTATGTTCTTGTTCATGGGGCTGGGTCCTCGGATGATTTGGCGTATAGTAGCGTCCTCTTCGTCGGTCGGAGGGTCGGGGACATTACAACCAAGCCTTGATAAAAAATGCTAAGTAACAGGATAAGTGATAAGATCCTACCTGGAATGCTGAAAATGACCCAGACAAGCACGATCCCTGCTAGCTAACAACCCTGTCAGATATTGACAGCTCCGCAACTCCAAATGGCTAACAGTAAGGTGAAACAATGATCGTGGAAAATCCTCATACGGTATTTTATAAGCTTGGAGTGGGTGAACATAATAAAACTTCGGGCAGGAGAATCTGTAAGTGCCCAAAATGTATTAGAATAGAACTTGATAGTGGACGCAAAATCCTTGGGTGACTAGAGACTAAGACGCCAAGACAGATGGAATTTTTAACAATAAATCGACAAGTCAAATGAGTAATCCCGCATCGGTATCGAAACCAAATTTGGGAAGACATTGGATGTGCTTTGGACTCCGGGTCCACAACATCGGCCAGACGAAACACTAAGCTCTTGGGATGCTTGGGAAGAAAACAACCGACACAACGGATAAAATAATATCAAACTTCCATTAATATCGGGAAAGAAAACAACACGAAACACCCGATGTGCCAGAAAGGATCTGGACTAGGTGCCTAGGCCTTCAGAAATTCTTTTTCGATATAATAGACTAAGGAACACCCGATGCGTCAGAAGGACTCTTCGGAAGAGCTCGACAAAAAGAATCGGCTGGCTAGATCACTACACTTTCGATGCGTCAGAAGAACTGTCAAGAGTGCATCCAATACAAAAAGGAAAGAAAACTTCTTTTGCAAAATTCTAAGTCATGAAAGAAAAACTCTAAGGAGATAAAGATAGATTTTCAAAGCTTTTCTAAAACTAAAAAAAAATCAAATAAATAAGGGCCCTAAAAATTAAGAATTTTTTGGGATAATAGTTGCAGCAGCAATAATTGGCGACTACCTAGTGGACACAGATCTCTGGACAACTGACTTTCGAACAAAGACTGCTTCAAAGTATTCCGTTAAAACAAGATTTACTAGATTCCTTTCAAATGTCTGGATTTTCTAGAATGTAAGATTTGTAAACTTTAGCATTGATTATGGTCCAAATAGGACAGGGGAACCAGGATTTCAAAGTCTAGATAACTCTTATGAGGCCAATATATGAATTTCATTTTACTTCTGCCTTCGGATTTGCTTCCAACTTAGACACCACAGGATCATAACAAGGTTTGAACAGATATATTCATTTGTTCCTCACTCCCATGCCTTTTGCATACTTTGATGCTTTTGGACTTTTGTCCTTTTGAGTCCTCCCAGATTGCTTTCTTCATTTGACAATTGGTTTAGGCTCTTCCATCCATAGTGTCCTTTTGTGTGAGAGATATTTTTCTTTCAGCTCACAAATGGAGAAGAACCTTCGAGTAGTCCTATCGAAACTGATTTTATTTAGTATGTCTTTTAATGTATGTTTTCTTTCTGGGGAAATTGACTCTTTTGGCCTTTTGGACTTCATTTGTGGCATGGGATCATTTTAAATACCATACAGTTGCTCACCCTGCTTCCTTTCCATGGGTCCTTCGCTGTTAGTTTCCTAGGACAGACTTTAGTGTGAAGTGAATGGAGCCTCAAAATAGTATTCTGGACTTTTCTGTTCTTAGTTATTTTGCAGGGGTTAAACAAGACTTCAATGTGTTTAAAAATCCATTCAGATAATCTACCAATCTCAAAGGATCTTTTATCATGATGTCTATGCAAATAGCAAGCAGTTCTTCAGTCAAAAGATTTTCAGTCTATCCAGAATTCTAATGAACTCCAACACCAAAGGTTGTGCTAGTTTATTGAAAATATAAAACAAGGTAAGCAAATTACAAGAAATCGACATCTAAGAAATCAAAGTGGAAATAAACAGAACTAATCTAAGGAAAACAAGACTGTAATAAAAAAGGTTTATTTATGTACAAAGAAAAACCAAACATCATTAAGAAAAATATGGTTTGAGAACTAAACCATAGACTGGCAAGTTCTCTTCCCACCCCTACAAATCTTGCAATTTATAGGTTGAGGGGCCTAACTTCTCTGCAATCTGAAAAGGACCTATCCATAATTGCTGAAATTTAGTGTGCTTTCCCTTCTCATCATGCGGGTGATCCCATTTAAGAACCAAATCACCTACCTCAAATTCCTTCTTTCCAGCTTTGTGCTTATCAAACCATCTCTTCACTATTTCCTGTTGATGCTTGAACCTCTCTCTTGATTTAGATCTAGACTCTTCCAACTTTAGCAAATTATTGATTCGGATTTGCAGGACCTCGTCGTTAGTTCCTCTAGAGGCTTGGGCTAGTTGGGAGGATGACAACATAATATTTGGAGGCATGATGGCTTCTTTCCCCTAGACTAGGGTATAAGGTGACACACCTAAGGAATTCTTGGGTGTGACTCTATCAGCCCAGAGTGCATTAGGCAAAGCTATGTGCCAACTCCTTTGATTTTCTATGATTGTTTTCTTCAAAATTCTAATGAGATTTTTATTTGTAGATTCTGCAAGACCGTTACCTTGTGGATAGTAGTTAGTAGAATAATGTAACTTAATCCTTTTCTCATTTGCAAATGTAGTCATTCTATTAATAGATGAAAAATATGAAGCATTATAAAAAACAAGGGACATTGGAACCCAAAACCTGGTCATAATATGATCGTGGAAGAAATCCATAACTGCATCTTCATTCACTTTTTGTAACGAAATGGCCTCTACCCATCTGGTGAAGTAGTATGTTGCTATCGGAATGTACTTGTACTGCAATGACGAATTTGGATTGATTTCTCCGATAATATCACTCTTCCACTGCTCAAATGGTTCGGAAATAACAACTGGCTTTAATGGTCCTGCCACCTTTGCTTGTCTTCCATTGCTCCTTTGACAAGTATCACATTTCCTAACATGAGCATGAGCATCTTTGAACAAAGTCGGCCAGTAATACTCAGCTCTTAAAATCTTATGTGCTGTAGTATCCCTCGAGAAATGACCTCTAGCGGGTCCATTATATAGCTCTATAACAACCTTAGCTGCATCTTCGCGTTCCAAGCACCTGAGAAAAACTCCATCATATTTTTTTCTAAACAGAACCCCACCAATAATCTGATATGAAGTTGACTTTAGGCACAATGCTCTCCTTTGCTTGGGATTCTAGTGTTCAAGTAAGTATCCTTCTTGAATATAATGAACCAGGTCTCTGTACCAGGATTCTGGAGCCGTAAATAAAGGACAAACATCAACTAGGTGTAACTCAGCTTCATTTTCCCAACTGTTATCTTCATTTCCCTGACTTTCAGCCATTAATTTACAGAGCCCTTTCCCTTTGACTATGGTTTTTGGTTTGAATTCTAACTTGTACTCTTATAAGGTTGTTACCCAGTTGCCTCTTCTTTCTCCTAACTCTTTCTGTACAAAAAGAGATCGGACTGCCGGGTGTGGAACTATCACTTTGGTACAGTTCTTTAGTATATACGGTCTGAATTGCTTCATTGCCTTAAAAGCTGCATAAGATTTTTTATCAACTGTAGGATAATTCAATTCAGCCCCTTGGAGACCAGTACTCATAAATGATATGGGGTACTCATATCCCACTTCTTCTTTCTGCGTAAGCACAGCTGCTAATTAATCGTCTGAAGAAAAAGTGTACAAGGTAAAATATTTTTCAAAGTTAGGACTTTTAAGGGATGGTGCATGAGCTATTGATGTTTGATCTTATTAAATGCACCCTACTCTGAATCAGTTCACTTGAATTGAACACTTTGCTTGACCATTTGTTGCAAATGTTTGACTATTTGAGCAAAGTCTGGCACAAACCTTCGCACAAAATTTATTGTCCTCATAAAAGACTTCATGCCCTTTTTATTATGGGATAAAGAGATCTTTTCTATTGCTTTAATCCTCTCTGGGTCTATTGAGATTCCTTTCTTCGAAATTATGTGACCCAATAGCTTTCCTTATGTAACAACGAACACACATTTCTTTGGATTTAAAGAAATGCCATACTTTCGACGACGTTCGAAAATCTGTTTGAAATGAAATGCATGTTCTTCTCTTTTCTTAGAAAATATCATGACATCATCCAAATAAACCACTACACTCCTGCCAATCAGACCGCAGAAAGCTATATTCATAGCCCTTTGGAAAGTTACTCCAGCGTTAATGAGTCCAAAGGGCATTCTTCTATATGCAAAAGTCCCCCACTTGGTTCTGAAAGTGGTCTTCAATTTGTCCTCCTCTGCTACTAACACTTGGTTATAGCCTGAGAATCCATCTAACAAAGAAAACAACTTAGAACCTGAGACCACTTGTAATATCTGTTCCATAGGTGGGATAGGGTAATTGTCTTTATCAGATGCACGGCTTAAGTTTCTGAAATCAACACAAAGTCTGATCTCTCCATATTTCTTTTGTACTAGCACCAAATTTGAAACCCATTCTGCATCTATAACCTTGAATATGATCTTAGCATCAAGAAGCTTCTTCACCTCACTTTGAATTAGAGGTTCTAGTTTGGAGTGCATCTTTCTCAGAGGTTGTTGGAAAGGCTTGACTCTAACTTTGATTGGAATGACATGTTGTATAATTTTGGTGTCATAAGTTTTGAGGTCTTCATATGTCCGAGCAAAGACATCTTTGTATTGCCTGAACAAGCTAATAAATTTGTTTCTTTCCCCGGGTGAACAACGCTTCCCCAGGTTCACATATTTTGGATCAACCTCTAACCCTAGATTTATCAGTTCGAATTGCAAAGGCAAACTGTGTGTCTTGGCATTTGCTAGTCTTCTAAACTTATTGTCTAGATCGAACATTTTCTCTAACGTTCTGACCCCTTTGGGAATAAAATTACCATTCTTGAGGTTTGCTTGATGTTATTCATCATCTATTATGGCTCCTTTGAAGGTTTCATCATTTGTTAGACATTCCAAAATTTGTTGATCATCATCAAACACCCTCATATTTGTAATATTGTCTGGAACGAAAGGCCTGAAAATAAATTCAATTGAACATTTGTTATTCGTGGGTACCATCCTTGCAACTGAAGTAGCTAATAATTCATTTGTTGCATTCTTTAATCTAGGAATTGAAATGATATAGAATGCATCAAAGTTTGTTAGTAAATCTCATAGTTCATTTTGATAATCCTTCAGATGTGGTGGTATGCAATGAATTTTGTTTTGAACTTGTTTAACAATGATTTCAGAATCTCCATACACTTTCAGATTTTTTACTTTTAATTGATTATTTTTTTAAGTCCTTGGACCAATACCTCGTACTCAGCTGTATTATTAGTGCACTCAAATTATAATCTACAGGAAATATATATATATATATATATATATATATATATATTAGGATCCATCAGGACACAGCCAGCTCCTGATCCTTCCAAGGTTTTGGAACCATCAAAATAAAGAATCCAAAATTTATTTTCTACCCCTACTGAATTAGAACTACTATCTATATCTGAAACTAACTCTACTATATTACAATCAATATTATCAGCTTGTGAAAACTGAAGGAGATCGGGCTGGATATTGTATGTGTCACTGGCTTCTTCATCTTGGTAATTTCCTGGTTCAAGCTCAAGAAAATACTTCCCCAAAACAGAGTTCACCGGTTCATTCTTCCCCTCCAACTGTGTTACGTTGTGTTTCATTTGAGGCTCCTTCAATACCTTTATCCAATTTTGGCAACCTTTGTAGGGCAACCACAAATGTGACCAGTCAGAGACAAAATAACCTTCTAGTTTTGCTGACCAGTCCTTGCTCAAAACCAAACCATATGCGTCTAGTATGTCTGCTACCACAATGCCTATATATTGGCAAACCCTCTCATCTGCTGACAAACGTATCAGGACATCTTCCATTTCTCCTATCACTTTAATTGCAGTTCTATTTAATTGGAAAACCTGTCTTGTATTTGGCTTGGGTTGACCATTTATCTGCTTGCAAACTGAAAGTGGCATGACATTTACTGATGCTCTAGAATCCACCAAACAGTTATGCACGTTGTAATTGAAAATTTCAAAAGTAAGTAAGAACGCTGGTGTTCTATATTTAGAATTCCCCCCTATACTTGCTTCACCAATTTCTTCCTCGTACTGGTTATCATTTTGGGGTTTAGTCATAGGTGTCTCAAGTGCTTCCAACAACTTCTTCTTTTGTTGGGTTAAGTTGTACATTTCAAACAAAGAGATGTTTGCCTTAGTATTTTTAATATCTTCTATTATGTCGTAACCCATTTCACACTCGGTGGACTCCTTCTTGACATTCTCAACTTTGTTTTTTGCAGACTTCACAGGCATATTGACTATCTTTGGGTTTTGACTTGTGATGACAAATTCTGGTATATTAACAGTCTGAGTATTGTTTTTTATCTTCTTCATGTTCTCCTGAAGTTTCTTTATTTTGGGCATTATTGTGTTATCTTCTTTCAATGGGCCCTGAATCCTAGTTGTAACATTCGTTTCTGATATTTTTTCTTCCTTAGTGAATTCTTCATCCTCTATATTAAACAAGGGTGCACAATCCCATAAATCCAAAGTATCCTCCTCTTGTATCTCTTTTGGTTTCTGATCTTTCTCTTCTTCATCCACAGTTTCTGTTAACTTGGTATCTAGTAACTGATTCATCACTAAAGTCATCGAATTTATCCATTGTGGGCAGTTTTTTTCAGAATGAGGATGTTGATGGAATGTACAAAAAATATCCATCCCCACTTCAATTAGATTCATAGTAGCAGGACTATGAGAGGGAGGTTTGGATGTACCACTGTCATTTCTCTTTTTGTAATAAGGTTTAAATTGATTCTTGGCCTCCTTCTCCTTTTCCATGTCAAATATTTTATTTGAAAGTTTTTGCACCATTTTGACTACACCATCTAATTCTTGTGACTGTTCATCTTTAGGCTTAGTTAACAACAAAGGCTTTTTGTTCCCAAATTTTTTTTCTTCTGATGGTATAGGGTATTAGTCTATACTCTCCATTCTGGCTTCCACCTTCTCAGCTTCCTCATAAGTTTCCACTAAGGTGGGATGTCACGTCCCCATACCTCTGACCAGCGTAGAGGACGCGACTATGAGCTTTATCAGACCGGGCTAAGAGCCCATGAACATGTACAGGCTTAAAAATTGCCTAAAACAGAATGCTTAGCCATACAAATTGAACATTTATCTAAAAGGTGCACACAGGAATATTTGTCATACACAGTGCATTTTAATCATCATACACAACGGAAACAATTGCATTCCTACAAGCATTCAGTTAACATACACAACTACAATTGTAGATTATGCACAGCTATAATTAATTATCCTTGCACAGCGGAATCTACATGCATTTAGACAAGCATTCTTCAACATGTTCATCATTTTCATTAATAGAAATATAGTTGCAGAGGTAAAATACACAAGATCACTTATCTTATGAACGCTTTGCTCCGCAACCAGCTACGTCGCTACAACGTTCCACCCAACCATAGGCCAGCGTGCTCATCAATCTCTCAACAACGCTGCCACCCCCGAGCTGGGCATGATTCTCCAAGGAATAAGGGAACTAGCAGGCTGACACATAGCCAAAGATGTCCAAAACACACAGCCAAGCCAACAGAGTTGGGTTTATCAGGCCATTAAGGAGCTGGAGAAGGCAAATTGCTAAGCTGGTGAGCTCATTACAGAGCCAAGAACACCCACACCAAAACTAGCCTGACCTCTAAGACACCCATCCACACCCAACACAAGGAATTAGTCCCTTCTTTGCTACACAGTCCCTCAGGCCCTGCATTCCCTTCTAGTGCTATTCAAGGGTGATGAAGAAGAAGGTCAGCCCTCTAGTTTTGTCTGTGTGGTTTCTAGCACCAGGTTTATCAAGCAACCAAGCCAAAATCCTTACTCCTCACACAGTCCAAGGACCAACCATTGCACTCAGGCAATCAATTTAGCTCACACAGCTTGAACAATAAAAACGAATTACACAGCCCCATACGTAACAGCAAAACGGCTCACAACATGGGGGAAAACACACAGTCCTGAAGCTTATCAGTGAACACAACTCACAGCAGGGGGAAAACGCCCCAAATAGTCTGTGCGTGAGACCATTAGTCAGTGAGACAACCAAAAACGTGAATGGCTCTTCACAGCCATGGTAAAAACACATGGAATCACAAAAACGTGAATGGAAAATGCACCAGCAGCTCCAAAAAACGTGAGGAAGACAACCCAATCCCCAACACTATCAAAACGACCTCCCATCCATGGGAAAAATGAAGCCAATAGCCAAAAACGTGGAAGGAAAAAAAACAGGAAAAAAACTCCAGCTGCTCCCCAAAACGTGAGGAAACTGAAAAACATGGATGCACAGCAGAATGGCATACGTTTTTGGGCATTTTTCTTGCCAAGGAAGTCAGAACACGTTTTTCAAAAATGGGTCTCTGCCCAATTCGAATTTGGTTGCCCATACTCTTCCCCTTCCATGCAATAACTAACTCAACCACATTCTGGCAGAAATAAATGATTTGGGGAAAAAGACAAGAAAGGTAGTTGACAGTTTGATGGGTTTTCTCATAGACATTTGGCTTTTCCCCATTGGACCATAGGTTAAATATTTCACCCCCCCCTTATCCTTAGAAAATCATGCCCCATTCGATTTAGTTGCCGCGACCGTAGCTGGTTGTGTCCATTAATTAATTATGATGAATATTTACATGATGGCCAACATAATATATGCTGCATGCCCCGACATACCATCGGTGACAAATTTTAAATCCAAAACATAGCATAACCGATCAATGGTGGGGCCTTGGCCTTTAGCTCCACACCATGATCATTTACAAAATACACATCATATACATCTAATGTAACGGGGTCAAAACCGGGACATTACATGGGATTAATTGATCTTTTGACAAACATGGCTAGGTCGGGACCAAGAGCTGAAGTGTAATAATCAATTAAAGTGCTCTCAAAGGTTTTATGGCTGCATCAAAGTTATTCAGACAAGCAACAAATCTTTGCGTAAAATTATGCACCCTTTCTTTCTTTTCTTTTCTAAGGGAAAGCAACCCTTTCATTAAAGAAGCATGTGTTCTCTGGATTCCATATTTGTTTCTAAACAATCTCTCAAAGGTGCTCTAATCTGGGATTGAGTTTCCCTGTAGGGAAAAATACCATGAGGCTTCTTTACCCTTGAGAGTATGAGGGAACAATCTACAGACCACGTATTCATGATCCGCTACTTTTAAACCTTCTAAATCTAGATAAATACTTTGCAAATGATCGTCTACCAAAATTAGTTCATTCGGTTAAAACTTGGAAAATGACTTATCAAAAGTCTGAGGCATAGGATGCAATGGAGGAGTAAGGTTTAGAGGGGATATGGCCCTCCAAGAAGGTTGTGGATTAGGCTAATTTGCATTCGCATTAGCCATGATTCTAAGTGGAGATGGCGGTGGATATTGGATGGGAGTTCTGTAAGGTGAGCAGTGAGGGGACTCTGGTCCTAACTGATTTAGAGGTTGCACAATATTCTGCAAGGTTGTTTCTACCATCTCTTCAAAGTCTTCCACTAACACTGAATCTTAACAATAAGGACGGTATTTCTTACGAAATTCTCTTCTAGACAAGTAAGGAATAATGGGTAATCCCCCAATCTTCTTTGCACACGCCCTTGTCATTCTCCTTAAATCATTAACCACCTTGTTATCAACGGAATATAAATACTCTGTGACCTTTTCTTTAGGACTAGGTCTTTGAGGGAAACTAGTTTCAGAACTATAACTGGTAGAGTATTCTTGAGAAAACAAATTTCCTCAGCCAGCCATGCACTGGCAGCCCTCCTTCTAGTGCCAAAATTGTTGAGGCCTGGAAAATATCAGGTAACAACAATAGGGATTCTCCCCAATAAACGTTCCCAATTATCTCGCTATTGTTTGATATGGGGAATCCGTCCAGTTTACGGTCCAGCTATGATAAGTCAAGTAACGGTTAAAGCTTATTTTTACCGGTTGCGGCCCGGTCCACCGTTTGAGTGTATTTTTTGTTTTATTTTATGTATGATATGCAAGTGCCTAATCTAAGTGCAATCGATAGAGACAACAAAGATTTCACAATGTGTTCCGTAGGCTCTTACCTCTCATCTTATTACCCCTTTTGCTTCTAAATCATAAACAAATAACAATTATGCTAAGCTAACTAGTTCTATCTAACCTATCCCCAGGGAGCATGATTATATTTAAGTCTGAGTAATGTACTGTAAAACATGCATAAAGATTATTACAGGTAGTTGTTCATAATTCAGAATACACGAATACACATAGAAAGATAAACAAAGAGATAGCTCATTGTTGGTTAAAACATTCATCACTCAATATACTGTATAAGTTTCATAAAATAACATAAAATCATTTATAACATGGAAATAATTCAGAAGTCAAAACGATCTTACAATTTGTAGAATAAGATGAAACAGAAACAATTCAACATTCAACCAATCTACAGCATGCATTTTAAACTCCACAGCCCCTTCTCCGACAGAAAAATAGCCTTCTTTATTATAAAAGGAAGTAGTTCTTCTTACAATAAAATTCAAAAAAAGATAGCATGGAAAAACTCTTTCTAACATCTACTTCCCCTTTACTTATACAAAAACAAAATGACTCTTGAGCTTCCCTCCAACCTTTGGGATTCCTCGACTCTTTTTTTACAAAGTTTTTCCTTTAGTGCATGCACTCAAAAATGAATAAATACAAAATATTAATTAATATTCAGTTTATGAACAAGACAAAAATAGGTGGGCCCAGCTGGTGTTTTGACAAAAACATCCCAAGCGTGTGCATGCTCATTGATGACCTGGAACTTTGCAGGTTCCAATACGTGAACTGCCACCTCATGCTTTAACAATTGAGATTCAATTTCCTTCATCTTGGGTGTACTTTGACTCAAAGATTCTTCCAACTTGAGTTTGTGACCTGATGCTTGTATAATACACAACTTGATGTCTTCTTCGCTAACAGCTTCAAGCCTGGATATGCTTTCTTCTCACTTTTGCCACCTCTCTTGCAAAATCTTCAAATGTTCTTCCCTTACTGGGAAAACTTGATTCGGGGAGTCTGTCAGAATCATGCACTGATTGTGAACCAAATGTACGCCTTTGTAGAATTCAGAGCATTTCTCAATAGTTTTCTCAATGGCGGTGTTTAATATGACCACTATTCTACAACCAAAATTCAGTATGGCTAACTTCATTTTAAGACTTCCTGCAGATTTCTAAGGCATGTTAGCTGGAAAGGTTGAATGGGTTTCTATGCATGCTAATTGATTTTTAACAAATCCAACTACATCTGATAATATTCTCTAGAATTGTGTTGAGCTGAATTCTAGCTGTTTCAATCTGTCATCAATTTACTTAACTTTATACACCTCCCCTGCAAGGCTGAGCAAAACTTGATTTATCTCTTTTTGCAGCATCAAGGCTTGATTCCGGAATGGGGTGATGTCCATCAGTTTTGCCTTCGCCTCTTGAATTTTTTCTCACAGTAAACGATTTTGAGCTTCTAGCTCCTTTATTCTCTTGCTTGCTGCATCTCCTTTCTTTTCTGCGTCCTCCACTTGCTTCTCAAGGTCTTTATTTTCTCCCTCAATGATGTTTATTGACAATATTAGAGCATCCTTGTCAGATTGTAAAATTTGACAAGCCTCTTTTGATTTCTCAATCTCGCTAAGAATGCCTATATACTTCCTTTTAGATTTTGACCTTCCCCTGTTTCCCTACTCACAGTTTCTTTTATCTAGGATAACTTTTTCTTGTATTCCTCCAAATCATCCACCATTATGTCCACATTATCTACATTGGCAAGGGATGTTGCTGCACTTTCCATTGCAAGGAGTTTAAGGTCCTTGTCAGTCCCATGATCTATTGTCTTCTTTGTTCTCGTGAATCCTTTCTTCTCCCCCGTGCCCACCTTCTTTTCTGTTCTTTGCACAATTCTTTTCTTTTTGTTGTCATAGAAGATTGTGTTGAAATCAAGTACCACATGTTCCTCAAACGGGATGAAAGGGATTAGTTCAATCCCAAATGTCGGAGCTGGATTATCTTCTGTTGTGCTGCTAGATGGGACCAAGGCTCTTATCAAATCTTCCGAAAGACTGAGTCTGTTCCTGAATTGAGCGATCTTGTTCCTCTTGCTCCTTTTGTCGAAGTTCTTCAGCTGCTCTTTCTGCATGTTCTCTTTCTTTGTCATTTGTCTCCAGTCTTAACCTTTCATCTTCTTCCTGCCTCTTTTGAGCCTCTTCTTCCTAATTCTTTCTTGCAACTTCCTCTTCTGCAAATCTTTTCTTGAATTCTTCTTTCTCTTTCTCAGCTTCTTCTTGGAGTTTCTTTTTCGCAACCTCTTCTTGAGCCAGCCACTATTCTGCTTCTTGCACAAGTTTTACTGCTTCTTCTTCTCTTTTCCTTGTGGCCTCCTCTTCTTACTTCTTTAGCTCCTCAACAGATTTTCCCTTTCCACCTACTGTGGTTATCTTTTTCTTAAATATTCTCCTCAGGGCTGTCATATTTTGTGCATTTCTGAATATCTCTTCGTCTTTATCCCAATAATTTGTATATTTGAAATGCACCCCTGCTACTGCACAATAATTGGCAACCTTGTCTTCAGAGTCATTCCTGTGAAAAATTGTCTCTCCGAAGTGGAAATACTCTAATTCCTTGACAAAATTTGTTGCACTCTTCACCCTGGCGAACTTATAACTTCCAATGTAGAAAGGGAGTGGGGGGTATACAACCTTTTTATGATAAAAAAAGGTAATTACCGATCCCATCAATATATATTTGCCTCACCACTTCTTTGTGAACAACATTATCGGTGGCAGATTTTGGTAGAAGCGAAGGGGCCCTTGTCCCGCCAAACATTCTCAGATATAGGCCTTATTCTGTAAAGTAGTAGTGGCCATTATCTTGTACAATTTTCAAAGCCTCTTCGGACATGCAATCACATTTAGTTAGGAAGAATAATTTGTAAAGTGGCATGATGAAGTCTTCACAAATACTTTGGTAATGGATGAAATATTTGTGCACCCAAAACAACTGATATGCAGCATAAACTGGGGTTTTGGTTTTATCCCATTGGCACTTCAAGGCTGGGAATGGCTGTGTGCACAGAATACAGTCGATCAGAAAAGAGCTCATGTAGAACTCTGATTTCTTTTGTGAGACTCCTCCCAGTGTTGCACTTATGCATGGGATAAACTATTATACACTATGTTGGCCCAGTTAAAGATGGTGCCTTAGGTGGCTACAAATAAATTACTGGTACCTATCTCAGTTTGTAGTTATTCCCGTTTGCGCGCCCAAAGATCTTGTTGAAAATTAAGGCTATCAACCTATAAGGAGTACGCAGCTGTGCAGTTTCATATTCTCTGGAAGGCCTGGTACGAAAATTCTTCCTGGGAATCATCATCTTTCTCATATTGTCCATGACATCCAATTTAAGACTCTTTAACCATTCCTCTGTCACATAAATTTGGGGGTTGGGAAGCTTGCAGGCCTGAGCCACATAAGCTGGGCTATATGCGGCATAAACTTGTCCTTTGGTGTTTTCCAAAATCATCTTTGTTACATCCACTCTCAGGAGAATCCAACCTATCACTTCTGAACATGGAAAAAGCTCTGGTCAAGTGGCAACCTTCATAATGGCTGACCTCTCTATATTGGTGTAGATGGGTAGATCTTCCAATCCTGCATCCAGAACATTTCGATTTGTGATCATTCGATAGATTTCTCCCCATTTGTACTCAGGTTCAATGCCTGTGACAGCTTTAGTATCTTCATATATAACCTCAACTCGGGTTATCATCTATATTTCCGGCTCTTCGTTTGCGGCTTGCACCTTCTTCTTCCCCTTCTTAGGCATATTGCTATATGAATGATGAAGTTGTTTTGATCATACCAAAGCATGTTAGATTAAATCCATTTCAAACATATAGCTGCAACTTAATAAACTCAATACCAAAACAAAAATCGATTTTAACTAGAACATTTACCAAATCATCATAATGCATGTTAACCAGTCTCGTTTCCACTCTAAAATGTGTTTTCTTGTATATGAGGAAATAAAAAACCAGGCTTAAGCTTTCAAGAGGTGGTTCAGACACAAGTCGCAGACAAAAATCCTACTGCGCAGGCCCTAGGGTTTCCACTACGTCTTCACCTAAACCGATATCAATACCCCGGATGGGAAAACCCTCGAAAATGCCCGGACTGCTAACCCTTTAAATGAAAAAATAGGGGTTTCACCCTAAGAAGAAAATCCCTCCCCCAACGTCCCACAAAAAACTTAACCCCAACCTACCAATGGCCACAATTCTTCCATAATCCGATCAAGGAGATGAGGGAGTGGTGTAGACAGAAAAATGCTCGTCTGCCCACTGCCCTCTTTCTATCAATGAAAGTCAGAGAAAAATTCATGGTAGGCTGCTGATCATATGAAAACCAGGGCAAGTGAAAGAAACGACAGCCTTAGATTATCTGAACAAGGGCATAATCCACAATAAAATGAAATATCGATTGTAGCGTTCAACACCCCCCCATGGAAAAGAAACCAACCTAACCCTACCAAGCCTTGCTAAAAAATGCTAAGTAACGTGATAAGTGATAAGATCCTACCTAGAATGCTGAAAATTACATGGACAAGCACAATCCCTGTTGGCTAACAACCCGCTCAGATACTGACAGCTCCAAAGCTCGAAATGGCTAACAATAAGGTGAAACAATGACTGTGGAAAATCCTCATATGGGATTTTATAAGCTTGGCGCTGGTGAACATAATAAAACTTCGGGAAGGAGGCTCCGTAAGCGCCCAAAATGTATCAGAACAAAACTTGATAGTGGGCATGAAAGCCTCAGGTGACTAGAGACGGATGAAAGTTTTTAACAACCAATCGGCAAGTCAAACGACTAATCCCGCACTGGTATCAGAACCAACTCCAGGAAGACATCGGATGTGCTTTGGACTTCGCATCCGCAACATCGACCGGATGAAACACTAAGCTCTCGGGATGCTTGGGAAGAAAACAACTGACACAACGTATAAAATAATATCAAACTTCCGTGAATATCGGAAAAGAAAACAACACGAGAGACCCGATGTGCCGGAAAGGATCTGGACTAGGCACTCGGGCCTTTGGCAATTGTTTTCTGATATAATAGACTAAGGAAGACCCGATACGTCGGAAGGACTCCTCGAAAGTGCTCGACAAAAAGAATCGGCTGGCTAGATCACTACGCTTCCGATACGTCGGAAGAATTGTCAAGAGTGCATCCGATACAAAAAGGAAAGAAAACTTCTTTTGCAAAATTCTAAGTCATGAAAGCAAAAATATAAGGAGATAAAGATAGATTTTCAAAGCTTGTCTAAAACTAAAAAAATAAAATAAAGGGACGCTAAAAATAAAGATTTTTTTGGGAAAATAGTTACAGCAACGACATACTTTTATAACCACATTTTTTCACATTCATATTCACTTCATAAATGTATCCACCAAATAATTTCATTAGTTTAACACTTTATATTCTTTTCACATTACATATTCCAAAATATTTATCTATATATCTATTTATTCTTTTATTAAGATTCCTTTATAAGATACCTCTATTAAGAATAATATCAGTACAACTCATGTTCTTAAAAATTCATATTTTATTTCCCAAGAATAAAAAGATATATATATATATATTAAGAAATATACATAATTTTTAAACCATTGATGATTTGGGTTTGCCTATTACTTCACACCTTTGTATAAGACTATATTAAGCACACATATATGTTATTCCTTTATTATTAGTTCCTGCCCCAGGCATGCAGGGACTCTATGAATCGGCATGCCGCCGTTTCTAATAAATTACACAAAAACCAAGACAGGCTTTTATTATTTATCCTATGTTCTACACAAATACCAAGAAAACTAAGATAATTTTTTATCATTTATATTATGTTTGCAGTGTTTTATGTTTATTTGACCAATCAAAAACTTTGAGGTCTTATTTGGCCTCATATCGAGACCAATTTAATTTTCTCTGGTTAAAAATACCAATTGACATATATGTTTTAGGTAATATGATTTTCATTTAAACTAATGCTATCTCCAAGATAGCATTAATTTATAAACATAAAATGTTAGCGATCTTATTCAGCTTCTTTCAGGCTATAGGCTGCATGTTTTACATCTGTTGACGTGTGGATCCTCCCATGTCTGCCATCTATTCTTTGTAACTTTGACGTGTGGATCCTCCCATATTTGCCATCTATTCCTTAGTAACTGTGTTTATGGTCATCTAGCTATATTTCCACTGGGAACATGGGTAGATCTCCCTGGTGCGAGAAGGCTCATACCAACAAAGGAGCCTAGGCTAAGAAGAACACTTACCAACAAAGGAGCTTGGACTAAAGAAGAACACCACCGCTTGAGATACCGAATCAGTGCGGCTCAGTTGGCAAGCGTTGGAATTAAATTCAAATCGTTCTCCAAGCTGCTTGGTAAGATCCGGTTGGAGAAATATTCTAGTATGCTCTACCTCCACATATCATTGTGGCTCATCCCTTATTGGAATTATTGAGTTTCACCTGCTTTGCTTCAGATTTTGTCCTGTTTTAATTCCTG
This sequence comes from Pseudotsuga menziesii, assembly GCA_001517045.1. Taxonomy (NCBI): domain Eukaryota; kingdom Viridiplantae; phylum Streptophyta; class Pinopsida; order Pinales; family Pinaceae; genus Pseudotsuga; species Pseudotsuga menziesii. Next base: position 22,470 of record LPNX010317339.1, on the reverse strand, counting down.
TCAAATTGTCAACAGTGTGAAGAATGTATAAACTGATAGCATTGAAGGACATGGATGAATATTTATCATTACTCACTCTTTTTTAGACACTAAAAACCCTAAAGGACTGAAAATAGAAAGAAAATATAAAAAAGCTAATCATGTTTAACAATAACAATAAATTTAGCTAATCACGATTCTATTAATGTCGATGAATCTGAATACCAATGTTTTCATATGGGAATCCAATGGCATCCCATTTGTTCTTCAATGGCGAAGATCAAGTACAGAGTAAGCTAAAAATTGATAAATCTTTTAACATAAATAGAAGGGAAGGGAAACAATCAGAATACCTGGATTGTACCATGAGCTTTGCTTGCCTAGTTGAATTTTTTGTTGATGAAGAAGGACTGCCTAGATATTGGCAAGTCTGCCCAGCTTAAAATTGCATATCTTCTCTTATCTCGGAGATTCGTCCTGTATTTATAGGAATTCAAGGCACTATCGGAGTCAAAGGATATTATTGGAGTCAAAAATCGTCTGCAATAGGAGCACTGTAAATGCATATAAAAAACAGAGTAAAAACTAAATGAATCAATAAGAAAAGGAATATCGAGTAGTACCTGTAGGCAGGGGTTTCAAACCCTTGGCAGCCGTTTGCTTCCTTTCCTTTGGGTTTTTCTCCTTTTTCTCCTTGGATGCCTTGACGAGCTTCTCTTTAGTGGTCTTAGGATCTTTCCTGGGCAGCATCGGTGGAAGCCATGGATTGTGCCTACAATACTACACAACACATAGGCTTGATTTTTGCAGCGGAAAATTACTAATACGGCTCTGCTAGCAAAAATAGAATTCAATCGCAAGAGTTTGCTAAAATTAACGCTCCAAGAATGGAGAAAACACGGTCGAAAAACATACTCGTTCTGTCTTTTCTATGGATCCCATCCATGGCTGTTGTTTATCGAGCACGTTGTGAATCTGGCTTTTGATCTCCATCTCAAAATTGGCTGCATGCAATGGCATCCACGGAAAGGCAAGATGAATCCTTCAACATGCATTCGCTGAGCTTCTAAATGTGGCACTCATGCTTTGGGTGGATGAATTCATTTTTTGCATGGCCTAAACGTGGCAAGCTTCGGTGTTATAGAATAGTCTGTGCAATAGCTTTTTGGACGTAAAATTTATCTTTTCTTTAAGCAAAAAATGCACGCACTTATATAAGTATTTAATAACACACCATCGGGTGGCTGGAATAGGAATTACTCTTTAATCGGGTGTTGGGAACTCACCTCGGGCTGGAGTCTTGACTGTTTTTATGCAGGTGATCCACCTGTTGATTTTCTTCTGTTTTCTTTAAGTTGCGTGTTTAGCTGTTGGACATCACTGACAAAAACGATGAATTCCACAATCAACATTTATTGTTGTTGGTATTCCGTAAAATCTTAGTTGTATTTGACCAGTAAATTGAGTCATAACCTATTTATCCGTCAAATTCCATCCCTGGTTACAGTAGCATTTCAATTGTCTTTACCGTAGCATTTCAATTGTCTTTAGGCGAATTGTTCGATGAACAATAAATGCAGTCACGGTCATTAACATACAGAGGTATACTTGTTTAATGCTCAAAACATGGAGCTTTGGCATAAAGCTGTATGCCGAGTGTGTCTCTTGGGTGTGCTACCTGCAATTTATGTTTGAGTGGCTAGTTGACACAGTACATACTTGTAGCAAACCCTTTGATCGGATGTCAAGCTTTCACAGTAATCTATGAGCCCCATATGTTTATCAATCTATGAGCCCCAGATGTTTATCGCATCGAGCCACTTGGCCATGTAACTTGGTAAGCACCTCACTGCATGCAACGATTACTCTATGTACTCTCGCATATTCTCGAGGCTGATGTGAGTGTTGTCTGCAATGTGAGAGGCATAGGTTAGCATTTAGATGGAGGCTGGCGGTAGATCGATTGCTTTCTACATTCATTTATGTTAGCCACTTGTGTGGATACTCATACATTTGTCGATTGTTTGTATGCTATGAAGTTTAGTCGTTAATTTCTGGTCCATCGATGTAATTTACACAATGCTATTCTCCACGACACAAAGAATTAGGCCCTTAACCAGGCTCTTCCATGTTCAAGGCTATTCTGGGTTCAAAATAGAGGACTCAAATCGTACTAAAAGATAGAGGAGAGGAGCACATAAGCTCACAATGGTACTCTAGAAGCGATCAACAAGCGATCAACAGTGTATTGGGATCCACAGTCTAGATCACTCACCTGTTAAACGGCCCTTCTAGTTAAAGACGTGCCCAAGCCAGCAGGTTTCAATAAAAAATAGGTCGTTGGCTCAGTGTCAAGAGGTGGTAAATTTGGTACCAGAAGGTGGTGTACTGTAAAGCTGATATAGAGTATGAACCTGGCCTTCCAATAAGTGCCGCTCTGACGACTACCCTACTATTGCAATGAGTATGGTCCCTATGTTTTAACGTATTATATCGGCATGCAGAAGTTTACCTGGCACCATAGAAAAACTATAGTTCTAATTAGCTAGTGCTACTTACTCTCCACTCGGCTACCAAACTTAGTTACAGTGAACAGCCCAATGCTCTTTTTTTTCGTATAAACTTTGCATAGATATATTTTTATAACTTTTTGGATTGAAAACAACAGGTTTAAAAATTGCATATCTACATTTTAACATACTCTACTCACATGGATATGTTCTATACCCGTGTGAGAACAACGTTGAGCTTATGGCAGGTCACTTTTTTCCACCACTTTAAATTTTATTTGAAGATGCAAAATTTGATCAACAAAGAAATAAGTCGATATACGATTTCACCGTGGAGACGTGAGACTTGTCCAAATGGTCCCCTACGATATAGTTAACATACGAGCTCGCATCGAGACGTTTTTCCTCTGCCTCTCAGATATTTCCAGTAGTCAGAATCATTCTCCATTCTTTCTTTGAAATGAGTTCGTAGTTTTAAATCTAAAAGGCCTTCCTTACCTCACCTCTATACTACAAACCCTATTACTATATGATATCGTCACGGAGACTTTAACTTGTCTATTCATTGTGAGAAGAAATCCTATAGCATATTAATCTCAACATCTGAAATGAAATGTAGTAGCTCTACTTTTAGTGGCCCTGGAAATAAAGAAAAAAAAAGAAGCGCTTTCTTTCTTGAGTCCAACTAGTGTCAGCCTTGGCCTTTGCTAAGCTAAGCCCTTACTCTAACGACTCCTCTCTCTTTAGTTTTTCCATTCAATTTTTAAAATGTTAGTTGCCATTAGTGAGGCACTGTCTCCACTGCCTTCTAGTTGTGTTGATGCTAGCTTCTAGAGGTGGTCACCAAAGTAAGAACTCCTTCTAAGAGCAACCCGGGTTGCACTACTATAGCTTGTATTTATGCACTAGTGCTAAGGCTGCTTATGAACTACGACTAATTAGAATAAGTTCTTTCATCGTCGGAAGGAAGCTAGGTTTGGAAATTTTTTATCAATCATAAGGTTCATAACTTCATAGTGCGTAAACCATTTGCACACCAGGTCAGTTGGGTAATTTTGCAATCCTAGCTAAGTTGTTGGATTCTTGGAAAACAATTTGATTGAGCTGAGGCTAAAGTTAAACTGCACGGTCACAAGGTTGCAATTAAACTGCATAGTACTCTTGGCAATCCCTTAGGCAGGGACTTAGTTGCTTTGCAACTTTGTCCTGTTTAACAATTAAAGAGACAAAACCTCATAAAAAGGAAACTCTTCCAGCTATTTGTATATGTACAATTGACATTGCATCCATTATATTCATCAAAAACATTCTATAATCATATTTTAAAATATTGTTGATGACTTAAAATTTATAACCACCCTTTCCCATAACAAGGGAAACACATGCATGCTACTCGCATGGCTACATCTCTATGATAATGAAAATTTAGCCATGACCGTAATTATAGCGATCTCCCTTGAATAATTACAGGTACACTTACGGTTACATAAGCATAGTTTAAAGACTGCATTTACGGTTTTGAACCAACGAATAATGCATAATAATATCGACTTTTGTTTATATTGAGCATATTGACACTTTGCTTAACAGCAGTGGGTCCATAAACGGAAGGTAATCACAAAACAATCCTTGATTTGAGGAAAAGGGGGAGGGAAATCCCGGAGATCTTGGTCAGATTGCTAGGTTAATAGTGGGAGTCCGATAGACCAAAGTTTGGTTTGAGTGGATGTTAATCATCATCAATAGTTATAGTTAAACTGCTGTAACAGAAATTATTAAGAAAAACTAAGTCCAAATCTTCCTTAAATAAAAATTAATAATAAATAATAATAATTGAAATCTAACTATGGCATAATAAAAATAACGAAAGCCTGGTATCATGTAATAACTAAGATCGGAGAAAATACTTTCTGATGAGAAAATACTTCATAATCTCCAACCCATTTAGTACATCATTGGGGAGAAATTCAGGAACTCTAATGCAGGTCCAACTTTGAAAAAAAAAACATTTATCAATCCAGTAGCTGTATTAAATCTACAAAATCGATGTAATAAGTCATTTTCAAGATATTTTGTTTTTAAGTTGATCTATCATTATGATTGTTAATATATATACATTGAAGTATAATTGGTTCAGTGCACTACTCACCATATCGCAAAAGTGGATCCAAATGAAGTAATGGTAATCTGGATCTAGTAAGCCACCAAAAAAAATGTTGAAATTTTGGTTTGCTATACTGGTTGTAGCCATCCCCTTCAGAGGATCATACACCGTATTCATAGTAGTTTCATTGGTTAAATTCCATATGTTCTGAAAAATTTTACTTGTGCAAAGAGTTCAATGATTAATATGCTGCATGCACTGTGCTATTTTGACTTATTTCTTATCCTAGTTAATATGCATTAATGATTAATATGTTGCATGCACTGTGCACTTTGATATTGATTTATTAAATGTAGAAGATTGGGTGTGTGGGAGATAAGTCTGTTTGTTATAGCTCAGTAGGTGCGGCCAGCTCTGGGTCACGGGTCCGTTCCAATCGTGGTTGATTCTTCACCTTTGCCTTTAAGGCTTTGCACCATGGGCATCAAAGATGATATGCATATGCATTTTTTGATTTGTTATTTGATCTTTAATTTGTTTTTCTTTTTCTAATTGACAAAATTTGTAACGCAATCAAACAAGTGTAAGTATGCAAAGATATATATGTGAATCCTAGTCACACAGAGCTAAAAGGCAGTCAAACAAGTGTAAATCGTAGACAAGGAATCATAGATTCACACAAAGGTAAAACGCAGTCAAACAAGTGTAAGTATACAAAGATACACATCTGTGATCACACAGAGGTAAAACCCAGTCAAACAAGTGTAAATTGCAGACAAGGAATCATATGCAGAGTTTGGGATTTGAATTCTATTGTAATTGTCAATTTCTTTTGTAAAACAATCTAGCACAGTAATTCTTCATCTTTATATATACACAATAGAATCATAATCAAATCTTATAGATTAGGAACACATGTGAAGAGCCCTTAAGGTGAGTGTTCAAACCTGGGCTCTGATACCATATTGTAACAATGACGAAATATACACCAAAAATTTCTGCATCAATAAAAGAAACACAAACAAGTATAAGGGAGGTTAGAGTCACCTACTTGAAGATAATGCGTGAAAGATACTTGGAGAATTAGTTCCTACCAACCATAAGAGAGGACCTCCAATCCACGATCCCAACTCCACCCCCTAGCTGGATCACCACTATGCATAGAACTAGGATCTTATGCCATCCCAATCAAATCTTAAATCTCTATGACTTAGGATCTTGTCTGGTTGTTGAGCTTTAGATTGGATTTGATTCGTAAAGATCTTTCTAGCTTGCTCATGTTCTCTTGTGCCATGGTGGTGTCACCTCATGTAACTAAATTCTCCAAATGTCTTGTCCATTTATTAATAATAAAATAATAGTTTGTTGTGCAAAATGTCATTAATAATAATAATTATTATTTTCAAAATTATTTTATTTTCCAACATCTATTTAACTTGTGTGCATAAAATATCTCCCCAAGAAAAAATTCGTGAGAGTTGGACTTTTGGGGGTCGTTTTTAAAAAACTGCCCCCAAAAGTGAAATTCTCATGACTTTTGGGGCTTTTTAAACCCCCCAAAGGCCTCAAAACATCTTTTTGAGGTAGTTTTAGCAATATTGTCGCAAGCAAAAACCGCTGCTAAAAATGCAATTTGTTGTAGTGAATTTGTTATCTTATAACCTTTAATTGGTGCCAAATAAGATTCATATCCTTCACCTAGTTCTACTTCTCTTCGGAATGGTTCTATTTGTAATTTGCCATCTTATAACATTTAATTGGCGCCAAATAAGATTCATATCCTTTACCAGGATTATGTACCAACTTTTTACCTTTAATTGTGGTTAAATAAGATTCATGGATCCTTTCTTCAAGCATAATCCATCATTATATGTCCATACATGTGACACTTCACTCAAGGTTAGTCTTTGAAGTCGAGTTGGGTAAAGTAGAAGCATTGAAGCAGGTAAAAAAGGGTTCCTTCCATCTCTTAATCAAAACTATCCATGGATAGAAATAACAAATAGCCTCATAAATTGGTGGATATATAGTGATGCCAAGGGTTGTTGTGGTAGCAATTGAGGTAACCACTGGGTAATACTACATAGACCCCAATATTAATGAGAGATGATGTATGACTACAACTTCCTTTCTTTCAAAGACATTATCAAGAAATCACACTGTGCATGAAAGAGAGAATGTAGAAGTGAGTAATTTGTTTCCCATGATGGATGGATGGACAAAATCAAGGAACCACTCTTCAACTCACACTGTTCTTGAAAAATTAATCCACTACTACAAATTTTCATACAATATTACCAATAGATTTCAATGTCTACTTGATATCCTAGTAACCTAACACAAGCTGACATAGATTTGATATCCTCAAATCTTGGATCATTGCTTTCATCTCTAAACATAGAATGCATTTGTTGTTGTTATGGATATTTCCCTCCTGTGGATAGGTGAGAACTCCCTTGGATCCTTTCCATGATCAAGGTAGACTGAGGGGGTAGACCACTATGATTTTTACCCTAGATCCAATAACGTATTCGCACACAAGAATTAAGAAAAGGAGGAAGAAGAATAAACATATCTGAGTTCATATGAAGTTTGTCGGTGAAGATGGCTCCTAGCTACTGTGGATCTTGTGGACTTTGCTCTTGCTCTACTTGCTAATATCCTACACATATATATAAAAACAAATACCTTCCTTCAAACCCATCTAGCGTATATAGCTTTGCATTTAAATGACATAACCATTTAGATCTAAGTTAGATCCAATCTGAACTTTTTAAGAGATATCAAAACCACCACAAACATTACATCAAACATACAGATCTGAATCATATACATTCATTAATAAACCGTGATGTGAGGGGGGAAAATGCATATATGTATAAATAATGAACAAGAAGTGATACATCAAATTATAACTTGAATATTAATGTAGGACTCCTGCAAGCTTCCTGCTCCAAACCTTCCTTGACTCATACAATGGGATGATCTCAACGGTTGTGAAATTCAATCTAGATTCCAACAGTATAAAAATGAATAAAATAGTCTTCCATTCTCTAATCAAATGGCCTAGGAAAAGTTCACAAGGAAAAATCCGACGCGCAAGCGCAAGACAGGAAAAACAGGCGCGCGACGGAGAAGGGCAGGTAAAGGAAGAAGTGCAAGCACAGAGCAGAGGAAGTTGTGAAAACGATCGATGCGATGAGGAAAGTCAGATCTGAGTCGATGGAAGAGGCAGGTAGAAGAGTTAAGGCTGAACAGGTGCAAGTCAAGGAAGACTGCAGAAGGACGAATTGGTGAAAGACTAAAGGATAGTTTTGCGGCTAGTTATGACATGTACAAACAGGCTAAAAGACGTTTCCGCGGCTAGTTATGGCCGTGGTTAATGTAATGCAGGACTTTTGTGGCTAGGTATGGGTCGACATTAATATAATAGAAGATATTTTGTAGCTGTTTAATTTTGTATAACATAGTTGTACTCAGTCGACCCTACGTGGTCTTGTAAACACTATAAATAGGAGAAACCCACTCTGTATAAGGGTTAGCTTCATTAAGAGTTGGAAAGAGTGGGAGTATTGTAGAGAAATCAGAGAGGAGTCTAGTAGTAGAAGGTTGTTGAGTCGTGGATCTGCAGCTGAGTGCTTTTCTTAGGAGTAAATATGCAGCTGAGTGCGTAGGCAGTAAAGTAGAAGAGTCGATCTAGGCTGTGTGCGGATGAGTAGGAGTAGTTAGAAGAATAAACCAGAGAGCATGAGAGCAAGAAGAGTTGAGCTAAAAGACATATCTCAAGAAAAGTCTATAAGTCACAGACTGCAAGGTGCTACCTATATTTCTCATGCCATATGAAGAGCACCTTGGTGGTTTTTACCCAGATGGGTTTCCACGTTATTTACTGTGTTAATGATTGATTGAATGTTGTGTTGAATGTTTAACTGTTAATGTCGAATGTTTGAGTAACTTGCATTATTTATGATTGTTACTTGAATGAATGTCGCAATACTGATAAGAAGTGAATGAATGGATGTTTACACATTCTTGAACATTGTGTATTATTTCATGTATGAACATGGTTAGGTCACGATATTCGATGCATCATAGTCATTTACTTTAAAGGAATCAATTGTGTTGCACTATTGCACCAGCTGTTAAGGACTAAGTTGTGCCGCATGCTGGTTGTGGTGCACTTTTGCGCCTCTGTCAAAGTAGTGAAATACTCCAACCCTCCATCTCTGTCAAGTGCCTTGGTTGCGCACCAAGGGACTATAATCCTTTTCCAATTGCGGAAACATGGTTCTGGCAGTTACACATTAAGATATCTCGGGTGAGACTGCACCTACCTTGTGGGTGTTTCCGAATGATCTTGCTCTGTCGGGCTGATGTCCTTGAGTGTTTTGTTCGTATTGTGTTGTTGTTGAACCTGGGTTGCTAGATTAAGGAAGAGTTAGGCCAACAAATGGTTTCGTTGCTGGGACCCGTAATCATTTGAGTTGAGGGAAATGTTGTGGCATCCAACAAAGAAGGAAATAGAATATTGGCTGGAGTCTAAGACACTAGCCTTTGCACAGGAAGAGAGCACACAATCGCGGTTGAGTGTAGAAGACTGGTTAGATCGGTACATATACTCTGATATTCACGAGATATTCTTTGCATAATTTCCAATTCTACTACATTAGTACTTGTCAAGATTGGAGAGCTAGCAAACAAATTTCTAGAGAAGAAAAGCAGTCGAGTGGAGTGATCAGTTGGTTCATGAGATAACCAGTGTAAGTAACCTTGTCTCTAGAGCTATTGATTTTTAGGTCGACAGTATTTTGCAAGGCTATATTACTGAGTTTGCAGTGGAGACAATAACCTTATACATTGACGCTGAAAGAAATTTTTTCCAAGGACCTCGAAGAAGGTACTTGTTATCTATAATGGATAAAGATGTTTGTCTATGAGAAGGGTATCTTGCATTTGAGCCACATATCCAGAGGAGGGGATATGTCATGGACAACCTGTAAAGAAAACGTGAAATGGTGATCTGAGATGTTGTCAAGAAGGTGAGCTGAGATGTTGTCAGGAAGTACAAAACCTAGACTAGAAGTTGGATTCCTAAGGAGTGGAAGAGATTCAGGTCAAGAAAGAGAAGGAAGACGATAGGAGGTAGATGGACTCCTAGTCTGTTTGAAGAAAGTGAGTACGAAGTTGAGTCGTGGCGAGACGAAGGGTCTTAGGATGAAGAGGAAGACTATAGCTTGATTTCTAAAGGAGCAGAGGAGTTTGAAGAATCTATGGAGACACTGAGATCAGGACTCAACCACATCACACCCAAAGTATCGCCAGAGGTAAGGTCTAGAGCCTCACCTCCTGAAAGAGTTTTTAATACTGATAGTGCTAGTACTACAATGAGCACACAAGAGGGTACACCTCCATTAAATTATTTATCAGAAAACCCCGACGCCAACTCAATGGATGGGGCAGATATTAGATTACACAAATTTAATGGGAATGGAGTAGAGGATCCAAATCAACATTGGTTCCTCTGTGAAGTTGTTTGGATGGTTCTCCTAGTTCATAATGCAGACATAAATAAAGATCAGATGATTATGACTCTACGGGGTCGTGCACTGGACCGATTTAGGAAGTTCTGCATAGTACCAATGACAACCCCACAGAAGACGCTTGATGAAATCCGACCCGCGATGATCTTTGAGTTCAGAAAACCTAAATCTAAGTCACAATGTATCACTAAGATCAAGGAGATAAAGCAATCATTGGCAGAGTCCGTGTGGGACTTTGACCACCGGTTTAAAACTTTGATGGAAAAAGTAAGTTTCCAAATGTCGAATGTACAGCATAAAGAGTGGTTTATTGTCATGCTATTACCACACATTCGAGGCCCATTAATTCAACAAAAGATTGAATCGCAGACAAAAGTGCTAGAATTAGCAATGAAGTTGGAAGCCTCGCCAATCAGAGATTGTGCCGCAAGAATGAACTGGCTAATCTGACGATATAGCTTCATGATATCAAGAACGGAAAGGAATCCCAAGAAGATTCATGGTGTATGAAATGCAAAACGAATGGACACACCAAGGATATTTGTCTGACGTACATGAACTACATCTCATCGAGTGTGCCAAACCCATTGAGTTCCCATGGACTACCCTGGTGCCGCATATTCCAGGCTAGAGGACATTGCGACAAGGAGTGTCTATACTTACAGAAGATTGTAAGTACCCCAGCAAGACTTTTCTGTAAATTTTGTAAGTCAGTGGGGCATGAAGAGAAGGATTGCAAAGCATACCAAATATTGAAGGAAAAGATGGTAGACACCTACTTGATGAAGAATGATGGGCAGGTTCAGGCTGAACAGGCACAAGTGAACTACCAGCCTGCGCCTGTCCCACACAATCAATATCATAACCAGTATCATCCGTAGTATGCGCCACATAACCAATATCAACCGAAATACCTGCAGAATCAGTACCCACTCCAGGAACCACACCCTTAGGTAAGGGGGGTGGAAACTTCAGAGGTAGAGGAGGAGGAGGATTTGGAAGAGGAAGAGGTCAAGCTACATGCTATAACTATGGAAAACTGAGCCATTATGCTAGGGATTGTCAGGATTTTGCAAAGACATGCTCTTATTGCAAAGCACGGGACCATAATGTGGAGCAATGTCCTCAATTGATTGCGAAGTGGCAAGCTTGGGTTGTTGCAGGTCCTAACCCTATGTAAACCCGAATCCGAATCCAAATCCTAACCTTAATGTTGAGATGATTCCTACTGAGCCGAGAGAGTTGAGCGTTGTTGTCATAACTCGAGGAGGTGCTGCGACTGGAGCTAATCAGGATATACCACAAGAAAAACCACAACTACACCTGCAGGTGAGACCCGCAATGCAGAAGAAAGTACCATTCGGTGTTAAAAAACAAAAGAAATTATTTTTGGATGTGCGACTGGATTTTGTGGATCAAGAACAATCATCGACATCAGCTGAAGTCAGGTAGATTCCTGAACGCTTCCAACAGCTATTACAAAAGCAAATTCCGAAAAAGGTTAGTAAGCTTAAGTCATTTATGTCAAGTTACTTAGCGCTAATTCAAGATAAAGATGTTATTGCAGAACTAAAAGCATTAATAGAAGAAACCCATGAAGAGCCACAACCTGGGAAGAAGGTTAACCATGTTAAGAAGAAATTCAAAACAGGGCGCGAGTTAAGAATGACTGCGCAGACAGGGGATTATGACATGGATTACATCATTTTAGATCTAGGGTCAAACGTCAATATTTTGACGCAATAGCACTGGGAGAGCATGGGAAAGCTACGCTTAGACTGGTCCCCTGTCCAGTTGTGACTTGCAAATCAGGCAAAGGTTCTACCAATTGGTAGGTCGAGTCAAGTCCTTGTCGACATTGAGGGGTTGCGCACATTTGCAAACTTTGAAGTCATCAACATTGTTGACAACACGAACCCATACCCTGCGGTTTTGGGGATAGATTGGGCCATAAATAATCAAACCATTATAAACTTCAAGAAAACAATTCTCTCATTTGAGGATGATGAGATGAGGGTAGTGTCACCCATTGATCTATTGGAGGGACAAATATATGTCGAGCCTGTCTACAGCGAGGGACAGGGTGATTATCTAGACCATATCTACAATGTCAACACCTTAAAATATGATTATGTAAATCCTACAACAGATGGAAACCTGAACTAGAAGAGTGCCAGTTCTTGTACATCAGATTTAGGAGAGGCCTTAGAAAATTGGTAGAACAAATTGCATGAAGTCTCCATGAGACGATGCGCCAAAATTACCCGATCGGTGCGACGGGTGGAGAATCAGTGGAGGGAGTTACCCACATATGAGGGCTTGCCTAACTTTGCAACCTTCCTTAGTTAGTTTGAAGGAATGGTATTAGATTCGTAGCGCTTGTCTGTGTTGGACTATGTATTAAAGGCTACGCTTGCCAGATGGTGGGGTACACATAAGAAATCCATTTCAGAAAGGCCATAATGCAGGAGGTTGCTAGAAGTTAGATTTGGTGAAGAAGTCACAATCGTGAGTCAGGTGTACACAGGGATGAAAAACCTTGTCGAGCACCTTAATCAGTGTCACATAGCATTTGCATAATACCTGTGATAGGAATGGGTCCATCATTTCATTCACACACTGGAAATGACACCCAGAAGCTAGTATACATCCATCGAATTGCGACGAGGAACTCGAGATTGGGATGTGATGATCACACAGTTTACACACACCTTTGCATTTGCTGATGACCAGCCGGTGGTGGATACTGCACTTCAAATAATCAAGGAAAATATATTTGATGAAATCCTTGTCACAGTAGCAAGTTCCCATCAGTGCAGTGCAACCATCCAGCAATGGATGACCTGTTACAATCTGGGTGGAGATCTAGATGATGACCCGATGAATATCAACATACGAGAGTTGGAAGGTACGTGCGAAGTCGAAGGAACTGGCAATTCAAGTGACCATTTCCTCAAGCCGTTGAAAATCAAGAAAGTAAACATTGGCTCACCGAAGAACCATAAGTTCGCCAATATAGGAGATTATTGGGATTATTAGATGGTAGCAAAGATCACATACTTGCTGCATGAGTTTCAGGACCTGTTTCCTACCAACTTCTCATATATGAAGGGAATAGTCGGAGACCTGGGAGAAATGAAAATACCCCTGAAACCATATGCCAAACCATTTAAGTAGCGACCTTATAGGTTGAATCCGAGGTATAAAGAGAAGGTAAAAACTGAATTGGACCGCATGCTCGACGCTAGAATAATTGAATATGTTGAGGAATCATAGTGGATCAATCCTGTAGTGATCCAAGATAAGAAGACAATAGGTGAAGTTAGGATCTGTCTCGAATTAAGGAAGCTGAACGACACATTCCTGCGTGATCCATTCCCAACACCATTTATAGATGAAGTACTTAAAAGCATCGAAGGGCAAGAAATGTATTCATTCATCAACGACTTCTCTCGCTATCATCAAGTCAGAATCGCGAAGGAGGATCACCATAAAACGACCTTCGTCACAGAATGGGGATTCTACCAGTGTACGGTAATGCCCTTTGGACTCAAGAATGCACCTGCTATTTTTTATAGAATAGTAGTTTTTGCTTTTAAATATTTCATACATAAATTTCTTGAGGTCTAATTTGATGATTGGACTGTGTTTGGTCTACAAAGAGACCATATTGAGAGTCTGTGCATGATGTTGAGCTGATGTTGCCAGTATCAAATAGCGCTTAATTCAAAAAATGTATTTTTTGTGCACCATTTGGTGTGCTACTGGGTCATGTCGTATGTCGTGACGAAATTTTGGTCGACCTAGAAAAAATTGTGATTATTATTGACTTACCACTGCCTACATCAGTCACGCAACTTAGATCAGTGCTAGGCCACACAGGGTACTATAGAAAATTTATCAGATAATATACAGAGATCACTACACCCATGGAGAAACTATTGAAGAAAGATGCGAAGTTTCAGTGGATGGAGGCTTGTTAGGAAATCTTGGACAAATTAAAGAACAAGATGGCCACTGCGCCAATACTTGTATTTTCAGACTGGAAGAAGGAATTCCATGTTCATGTCAACGCATCATCTGTCGTGCTCGACGTAGTCTTGACGCACCCAGGTGACGGTGCGCTTGACCATCCATAGAAGATATTTTGTAGCTATTTAAGTCTGTAATAAGAGAGCTGTACTCAGTCAACCCTGCGTGGTATTGTAAACACTATAAATAGGAGGAACCCGCTTTGTATAAGGGTTAGCTTCATTAAGAGTTGGAAAGAGTAGGAGTATTGTAGAGAGATCAAAGAGTGTTAGTTTTTCAACATTTAAGCTAGCATTATGTTAGGATCTTTTCACTGAGAGAATAACAAGCACAGCAATAACATAAGCACATCACATGAGACAAGAGACACAAAGAGTTTTGATAGGGGAAACCATAAATGGAGAAAACCCCTCAACTTCCTCTAAGATAGTATCACCACAAGATGTGAAACCCAAAACAAAAAGATGACCTCCCAACACAACAACAGCCTTCTGTCTTCTGTCAAGCCAAAGTATTTCCTTCTCCAAAGGTGCGCCACACTTGAGAGAGCAAGTGATGTAATTCACAAGTGATAAATAGAGAGACTCTCACTCTCTATTTATATTCATCCGTTCACTTAAGTTTCCATTTCACACATAGGCTCGACCTAATAATTACTACTCGAGCCTACACCTTATTTAGTGTATAATAACTCAAGTGCCCCGAAACTGTGGGGACCTACCTAATGACTTGATATGACTTGATTACATTATTAATCCTCCCGATCGAAACATCGGGGCATGACCACATGACTCAAATACATAATATAAACATCCCGGAATAAACATCGGGTTACAATACATAAGAAGAATACATTCTGAAGTTACATATACATCAACAAAGAGGAGTCTGATAGTAGAAGCCTGTTGAGCCCTGGATCTGCAGGTGAGTGCACAAACCATTTCATAGGAGTAAATCTACAGCTGAGTGCGCAGACAATAAAGTAGAATACTTGATCTAGGCTGTGTGCAGATTAGTAGGAGTAGTTAGGAGAATAAACCAGAGAGCATGAGAGGAAGAAGAGTTGAGATAAAATACATATCTTAAGAACAATCTATAAGTTGCAGACTACAAGGTGCTACCTATATTTCTCATGCCATATGAAGAGGAGCTTGGTGGTTTTTACCCAGATGGGTTTCCACGTTATTTACTGTGTTAATGAATGATTGAATGCTATGTTGAAAGTTTAACTGTTAATGTTGAATGTTTGAGTAACTTGCATTATTTATGATTATTACTTGAGTGAATGGTGAATGAATGTCGCAATACTGATGAGCAGTGAATGAATGGATGTTTAAGAATTGTTGAACATTGTGTATTATTTCATGTATGAATGCGGTTAGGTCATGATATTCATTGCATCATAGTCATTTACTTTAAAGGAATCATTTGTGTCGTACTATTGCACCAGCTGTTAAGGTTGTTAAGGACTAAGTTGTGTCACACGTTGGTTGTGGAACACTATTGCGCCTCTGTCAAAGTAGTGAAAGACTCCAAAACTCCATCTCTGTCAAGCACCTTGGTTACGCGCCAAGGGACTATAATCCCTCGCCAACTGTGGAAACATGGTTATGGCAGTTACACATTAAGATATCTCAGGTGAGAATGCGCCTGCCTTACGGGTGTTGTCGGTTGAGCTTGCTCTGTTGGGTTGATGTCTTTGGGTGTTTTGTTGGTATTGTGTTGTTGTTGAACCTGGGTCATGAGATTAAGGAAGAGTTAGGCCAACAATATATATGGATGTGAATGAAGGGAGGATGAATGTAGAATCCTAAAGAAAAATAGACTTGGTTTGTGTGGTGAGTTCCAATGCCAAAACGAGGTGGAATCTAGTAGCGAAAATTTTTAAGAACCCCCATTAAATTTCTATGTATAATAAATGGGTGAATCCCCATGATATATAGGAAAATATGAAGGCTAGTTTATCAATGTTATATTCTGTGTGTGTGTGTGTGTATTTTCTTTTTGAAAATCTCTTATTGAATTATATAATCTTGGCAAATTTTTCACTAAGTTATAAAACCTTATTAAGTCTTCACGAATCTTTCACTAACTTGTAAAACCTTGTAAAGTATTGGCAAATATTTTACTAAATAATAAAATATTGTGAAGTCTTGGCGAATTTTTTGAAAAAATATAAAACCATATATAGTAATAAGAAAACAAATATATAAAAAATTCTAAATAGGAGATAAATAAGGTGAAGTATTGATGTATTATTGTCCACTTGACCCATGATTTGAGGAGTGAACTTCCAACTTCCTCAAACATTGTTTGTCCTTAAAGATGGGGGCACATGGCATTGACCACTTGACAAATTTGGACGCATAGAATTGGTTACATGGACACTTGGCACAAATATATTGGTGGATAATGTGGAACGTTTTGAATATGGGATTACTTGGAAGAGAGATCAGAGGAAGAGTTAATTGGTGGTAGAAGGTCACCAATATGCTTCATGAGATGTTGTATAAAGGGTACACTCTGGAAGTTATCACATACAATGTTCTTACTAATGGTATTTGTAGAAAAGGAAAACTTAAAAAATCTCTCTGGTTGTTAAATGTTATGGTGCAGATAGGCCACCAACTTGATGAAATCACATCTAATACATATATAACTAGATTTTCCAAGGTAGGTAATCTTGAAAAGGCTAGGGATATCCTCCAAGGGATGCCAAATGAAGGTTGCAAGATTGGTATAGTTACTTATAATACAATGATAAATGGACTCTGCAAGCATGGCAGGTTAGAGGAAGGTCAATACATTTTTTATGAGATGCTAAAGCAGGGTCTGAACCTTGATGTGGTTACATACAATGCATTGATGGATGGACCCTATAAGGGCAAGCAATGACAGGAGTACACCAATTTGCTTCATGAGATGTTGGATAAAGGGTACACTACTTATGTATCACATATAATATTCTTACTGATGATTGCAAAGAAAGCAAGCTTAAACAAGATCTCTGGTTATTAAATGTTATGGTGCAGATAGGGCATCAACCTAATGAAATAAAATACAATACACTTATAAATGGACTCTACAAAGTGGGTAATCTTAAGGAGTGTTATAGCATATTTTTCCACATCATTGCAAATTGCTTAATTTTTTAGCCGATCTACATCATTGCAAACTCCCTTGTCTGTTTATGGTTCAATCCCCTTATCCCTTCTGAGATAAATCCCTCAAAAATTCCAATTTCTCACATGTACACAACTTTTGCATGTCTAACCCATGCATACACAACCTTTCAGTGTTAGACATTTTTACACACTGTTTTGAAGGTAAAAAAATAAAAATAGTTTTGGGAAACGTGAAAACAATTTCACGGTTCTTTAACTGTCATTTTCCCGTGAATAACTAATCAAACTACCCTAACTAGCTCCCCAAAAGTATACAAATTGCCTATCATTTTAGGCAAATTTTGGAATTAAAAAATGTGAATTTAGCCTTTCAAAGTGCCAATGTCAACCTTTCTAAAGTGTGAAATTTTGTTCTAAAAGTGGCAATATAGGGTTTGAAAACTGTGTTTTTCTGTTTGAATAGTGTGCTTTTTGGCTACTTCCAAACCCTAAAAGCAAATTTTTTTTATTTAGAAAGTGTGAATTTCAATTCAAAAAGTGCATTTTTTGTTTCTAAAGTTGTGATCTTTGAATATGATTAGTCCAATGTTTATAATATCCATAATATCTAGTATCCATATTATACTTAATCGTGTCTATAATAGTGTGCCCCCTAGACAATTTTGTTGAGGATTCCTTGCTAGCATGTTACCATTGATAAAAAGAACTTGTCCTCTCAAACCCTACATTAATATTATATGGGACAACCATAGAATATGCACTGGAAGAGGAATAAACATTGTATACAGTTAAAGTCCAGACTTCATATATTCCACACAACACTTAATTTAATCCACACATATTTTTATACCGGCCAAGGAATGTATATTACAATTAGTTTGTAGTCAACTTAAGCTGACTTTTATTTAGTTTGTAATTTATTCAAAAACTTATACAAAGTTTTGTAAATATTAAAAATTAAATTTAAATTTTTTTAAAAC
>LPNX010317314.1:282989-324721 GCA_001517045.1 Pseudotsuga menziesii | reverse complement strand
TTTCACTTAGAGTAATGCATGTGTTTGTATATAACAATTGGCTAGCTGGTTGTTAGAATATCTTCTCATTCATGTATTGTAAACGTAAATAGCAGCTATCTATGATCTAGTTTAACATACATGAAAGTGGTACATTACTCACTAATAATGATTTTCTGGCTCCCCGGGGATAGATAGTTAGTTATCTTGGTTTCATAATTGCATATGTGATTTAGGTGTAGCGAACATAAGACGCGAGGTAAGAACCTGCGCAGCACATGGTGTGGTTCCTGGCATCCTTATCACCCTGCATGGTTTAGATAGGCATGTGCATTGCATATATTAAGTCAAAATACAAATTCCGGTGGACCGGGCCGCAACCGGTAAACCCTCGTTGTTACTTTGACCTACGGTGGCCGGACCGCAAACCGGACGGATTCCCTATACCAAACAGTCAGTGGGCTAGTTGGGAACGCTGATTGGGGAGAATCCTTTACTGTTGCCGCCTGCGATTTTCCAGGCCTCAACACATTGCTGAGAGATTAAGGAGCTTGCTGGCCTATGGTTAGGTGGAACGTTGCAGCGTCGTAGCTAGTTGCAGGACAGTTCTTATAATATAAGTATTCTTGACTAATCTTCTTCTGCAATCATATTTACTGTTAATGAATTATGATGAACATGTGGTATGCTTGAATGAATGTACAGTTTTGCTTCCGCTGAAAGATAATCATGTATGCATGTTTTATTTTCAAGCATTTTTCTTCAGTTTTTATGTATGTACATGTTCATGGGGCAGTTTTCCTAGATGGTTAATGGCTTGGTAGCGTCCTCTTCACCGGTCAGAGGGTCGGGGATGTTACACAAATCAGAAAGATACTTATAGTTAATATGGCCAAACATTTCATGCCAAAGCTTTCTTGCTTCATTAGCATGAATCGGAAGAGTAGAGGGGTTTAAGTAGGGTAGAAAATGGAAAAACTTGTATACCTTTGAAGTGTGATCAAAAACACCTTTTTCTATGACTTTTCGATTCAAAATCTCAATGATTTCAACATCATCAAGGGAAAATATGACCTTATTTGTAGATCCAGTATGAGTCATCTGATACACTGACAAGAGATTAGAGGCAAGACCTAGAACATACAATACATTATTGAAACTACCATGGTCAAGGTCAATCCTACCCTTCCCCAAACTGTCAATGAGAGATCCATCTCCCAAAAATATTGGTGGTCCTTTCGACATGTCAAGAGAGGAGAATGTCTCTTTTTTTGAAACCATGTGTCTAGAAGCTCCAGAATCTATGATGAAGCTAGGTGAGCTCGATGTGCTAGCAACCAAGGCATGTACTCTCACTTTGTCTTCTAAATTCGATCCTCCTTCCTTCTTCTCTGAGCAATCAGGAAGGGAGATGTTATTATTCTCCAGGAGTTGGGTCAATATGTCAATTTGCTTCTTCATACAAGAGCTCTCAGGATGATATCCCTTACTGCATTATGCGCACTTGCTCATTTCTCCTTTGTTCTTCTTCTTCTAGGAGTTCTTCTTGGAACCTTGGGGCTCCTCTTGAGACTTATACTTGTCTCTCTTTTGCTCAAGTGGCTTTTTATATTTTTTCTTTCTTTTTGAATCCACCCTTGAATATCCAATAAGCAAAGCTTGGTCATTGGAATGTTTGATGGCTCCCATCATCACCAACTTATCTTGCTTCTGTGTGAGGGATTCCATGAACTCTGCAAGATTAGGAATCTTCCAGGATCAAGCTGTCAACTTGGTGGCATGGAAGGTCGAAACAAAAACTGAATAGTCAGGACCAAGCTTAGAGAGTATGGCCAAGACTAGTTTCTCTTCCTTATTTTAGATCCCACACTATTTCAACTACAAAACAAGGACCTTAAACTTAGAAAAGTAGAGTTGCAATGATTTGAAGCTACTAGGACTGAAGGAGATCAGCTCATTCTCAATTTGATGTCCTCTCATCTCATCTATCTTTCCCAAAAACTCTTCTATATTCTCCCACACTTCATTAGGTGATGTTAATCCATCAAGATGGAAGAGGAGGTCTCCTAAAATGTTCAAACACAAAAGAACATAGGCCACATCCCTCCTATTGTGCCATTTAATTTTCTCTGCAGCTACATTGGGCTCTGCCTCAGTTTCCATAGTCACCTTGTAGATACCTTTCTCTCTCAAAAATATCTCCATATCAGCTTTCCACTCAAATAAATTGAATGGACTATTGGCGAAACCCACCAATAAAGCCTCATCGATAGGTGTTCCCACTTTGTCGATGCCCAACTAGCACAATCTCCTTGAGCACCAGCCCAAATAGGTTTTACCCTATTGAGCAACGTCTGTGGAGTAGATGAGGTCTCACCCGAGCTGTTCAAGGGAGAGCTGTCGAAACCGAGTTTTCGGCAGTGGGGACGGAGGATATGGGGATTTGACAAAAGGACACCATAAGTGCTAGATCCAAGGCTTTGAAGTCGACTTTACACCATTTCCTCAACTTACAGAGGGTATTCAAAACTTATGCAATCATTATAGCATCATACAATTGTCAATATATTGCTAATACCGCAGCATTTGACCATAAACATATCTACTCATAACGCAATAGACAGTAGCAAAAAAATAGATCACATCAATATAACAGAAAGAGACTAAATCACTACAACATCATAACAAAACAGGTCGCACATCATAATAGAATAGGTCACACATCATAACAGATTATATCGCAGCAGTGATAACAGACAAGATTTGTGCCACAACAACCATATCATATTAACCTTGCAATAAGGACCCACATTACACAATTCTTTTCCAAAAATGGAGACTATATACACCAAAAAAACCCAGATAAATCGCATGTACACAGGAAATTCTTCACAAAACCAGATCGTACTAGACCTTATGCCCCAGTTATCCTCTGATGCAATTCTGCTATTCTTGGTCCACCGTACCATCTACTTGCAAAAATAGATCTATAAACAGGACTGCGCCATTACATTAAGGGTCCACTTCTAACTAACTTATAACCGCTAATGACCTATTACAACAAAACTTGGTCAAATAACATATAAAATATTCAAGGTGGTTATTCCTGCTCCCATTGTGCTAATATGGCCTTGCATGGTACCGCATGAAGTTGCGCAGCTGTCATGATGCTACACAACTCACTTGCCAAAACCCTTGCCAACAGGCCCCCAACACAGTCTTGTGGCTCGTCCCCAAGCCATGTCAGGTTGACAGGGTGTGTGCCGACGTCCACGCCTTGAAATCTTCAAATTGTTGTGCAATCTCACGTACTTGCAGCTGGACTTTGTCGACAGTACTCTGACAACTAGTCAAAGCCTACTTCACTAGGTGCTCTTCTCATGCCTTGCTGCAGACCCTTTGTCTATGCTCGTGTACTGCCTGCAGCATGGTGACTGCTTTAATAGCGAACTATCCATCGATTTCCTAAAATTGATCAAGCTGAGCGAGATGCTTTTGTTGGCATTCTTGCACACGGGCGACTCTCTGCTGTAAATCCTTCAGTTCCTCGTCCCGTGTGATCTGCACCATCAGTGGCATAGCCCTCAGTGATGTCTTCAAGGTCATCAGTTGAACTTCAGCTTCTTGTACTTGCATGGTTAGCTGATCAAGCTACTCATCCTGGAAAACACTCTGCCAAAACTACATTGTTGCTTCCATAATGGTTTTAGCCTCCTGCTCCATGCTTTCAAACTTAGTTGCAATGTCTTCAATGGAGGCTTTCCTTTCCACAACCTGCTCCAGTGGCATCGTCGATTGTACCAAGGCTTGGAGCATCAGGTTTGTATTTTGAAGGTGAACAATAGTTTTCCCCAATAATTTGTCCATTTCTACTGGGGTGAGTTCAGTCGTGTTCTAAAAAATGTGCTGGCAGGCTTCAGAAATATCCTGCTCAATTTCGCCGCACCTGGCACACATATATGCATGTTCAATGATCAAGTGGTCTTGTACCTTATTCATATCTATAATATCTTTAGTAGCATTTCCCTGCATCTCATCTTGTGTCGCCTTCAAGGAATTGATTTATCGAAAGGAAATATGATCTTCTGAGATTGGTCCATAGCTCAGAAACTTTGGTTTCCAGTCAGCAAAATGCGCTCCCAATCAATGATGTCAAACCTGCAATAAAGATTTCAAAGGAGAGAAATCAATCTACAAAGGCTCTGATACCATGTGGAAATAAGAGATAGAAAAATTACACTCACAAAATAATTGCTAATCAAACATGAAAAATTTGACACCAAAGGAGACTGAAATTGGAGCATATTACTAATCTGTATTGAATAAGGGTACAATAGACAAACTTATGAAGTAATAGGATTCTAATATATAATTAAATGAGAGAATCGAATGCATAAATATTCCATTCTAAATAGTAAAAAAGCAGGCTTACCAAATCTAGTCAAATCCCCCATAGGTGCATAAAGTAGTTTCCAAATCTAAGTAGATGCTCATGAATTTGCTAAGTCAAGTGGGAAAGATAAAGAGGGATGGAAATAAAACTCATACATGCTTTTATTTGGAGAAAACGAGGGAGGATTATGTGGTAAAAAAAAGTCAACTACACCTAGTCTAGCTTTTCCTTTTGCCTTAAATCAGAAATAAAATAAGGAAGCTTTCAGAAAAAAAGAAATGCACTTTAGAGAATATGGAATAAATCAGACATGCTAAATTGGGTTTTAAGGATGTTTTCCAAGCACTCCATGGCTCAGTTATAGCATGTGTTGAATTCTAGGACATGTAGAAGGAAACTAGCATAGAATGGCATCTAGGAAACTAGGTAATAAGAAAAAAAATAATTAAATTAATGTCTAATGTAGGTAACTATGGGTTGATTATTCTAACATTACTAAGAGAGATATTTTGATCCAACCAATAGTCAACAGGTTCCCCTTCAACAGCTCTGCCTCGACATGTTCACTTGACATGTTCGCTTTCGACAAGTCCGCCTCGACATACAACATACCAACATGCTCTGCGACTGTTGAACTTCCAAACCATTATAAATTATTTTTTAATTTAATGTAATTGGTAGTCATTCAAGTGTCTCAGCATCCTATATAATCATGTACACTAACGTAATATAGAACATCCTGATTCCTCCATCTTTCATGGAGAAGAAGTAATAAATTGGTTCGAATTCTTGCATATTGTCTGTGTGCATACTTTTTCTTGACCTAGTGTATTTAATTATTTTTTGGTTCTTCTTATATGCTTCTGCCATAACAATACTTGACTCATTTAGTCAACTATTGTCCCCATTGTGCACCTGGGCATGACTTGGATCATTGGTATCAGAGCAACATTTTGTTCAGAGCTTAAGTTACATAAGCACTTTCATCAAAGTTATTTAACTTATTCCTATTCAAACATGCTCACAAACTCAACAACACGAGGAGAAAATTCCTTCGACTTCAGAAATAATGCCTGAAGAAACAAACATTAGACATGCAACTGGCAAGAGAGAAAAACTCATAGAAAAATCACTGGCTCGCCATCGAACCAAAATGTTCTCCTAGTTCAGCGAGATTATAATTAGAGTCACTTCGAGCTACGAGGAATCCTCAACGCAAACTCACTTCGATAAAATAATCCCCTTCAAAGTGAAAATGAATCTAGAGATATCCAACATTGAAGACAATATTGATTTGAAATCTATCGACAATTGGGTACAACAACTGGAATCTTATTATGCATTGAATCTACCATCCGAAGTGGAAAAGATCACCATTGCATCCTTAAAAATGCCAAACTTTGTACACTGTTGGTGGGTTAATCTATCAACAAACATAAAAAAGAAGAGGACCCCATAGACACATGGGTAAAATTTGTCAAATATGTTCAAAAGGAATTCTACCCGCCCAAGTATCTTGAACAGCAGTATAAGAACTAGAAGTGGCTAAGGCAATGGAAAGACTAGTCCATACAAAGTTATACCGACGAATTATATCGACTTATGGCTAGACTTGGCATCCAAGAAGAAGATAAATCGCTTGTCCTAAAGTACATCAATAGTTTATCCCCATACATTCAGTAGGAGATGGAGCTTCTAACTATCAATACACTTGTAGATTCATTTCATTACTCCATCAAGATTGAAGCTAAATATAAAGGAAAAACATGTTTCACGAACAAGCCAATAGGTCGAACATCTGACAAGCAGTCACCAACTGACTCTAATAAGTTCAAGAACCCTTCTTAGTCAACTCCACTAAAGGCCGATCATCAAAAGAAGAACTTTCAGAAATACAATATGGATCGCAAAAAACAATCCTACTGGGAAATGGTGTGATTATCATAGTTCATTATGGCATGATACGTCAGAATGCAAAGCTCGAATGACATTTTTGGAAAAAAATTCTACATCCAGCTTGTTCAACAGAACCCTAGTAGAATCTAATCCAAATGCATTAAACTTCTTGGCTTTGACCTTGACCACTTTGACATCCTTGAATATTTTCGATGAGGAGGAATGATAGTGCTTGTTCCATACACATATATGGCTTTAGAAAAAACCATTACATCTGATTGTGGATAATGGTATCCAAAATAAATTCATTTCTGAATATCTTGTGAAGACGTTAGGTCTTGTCACCACCCCACATCCTCGACCTTACAATATCAGTTGGAGTTAGGATGGGAAGGAACTAAGGATCACACACCAATGTCGACTTGCCTAATTCATTAATTCATTTAAAGATGAACTACTCTGTGAATTGGCACCACTTTCCATAGCCAATTCCCTATTCAAGAAACCTTACCTATGGGATCGACATGGTACATATCAGTCATGACCTCAGAAGGTGATTGTCAAAATCCGGAATCAATGGTGTGGAATACAATAGCAACAACCCACATCAACGGCTTCTATGATATCTGCCAAACAAACAAAGAAGCTTATCAATCGTGCTCAAACGTTTGCATTAAACATGATAAAGCCTCAACATTCTAGGAAGACTATAGCGACAAGTTGACTCACCGACCAACGAAACTCCTGAAAACAAGAACATATCGACCACATTCTTGAAGAATACCAAAACATATTTCAGGCGCCAAATGGAGTACCTTTGCATTGTCAAGTAAAACACTCCATTGAACTTGTTCCTGGTTCTTCATTACCTATCACATCTATTTATAGAAGATCCATTCTAAAAACTGAAGAGATTCACAAAAAAATATAGGATTTGATCGACAAGGGTCATATCCACCCCAACTCCTCTCCTTCTGGAAGCCCAGTCATCTTAGTTCCAAAGAAAGACGGGACTTGGTGCATATGCATCGACTTTCAGGCTCTCAACAAAATTTCAGTAAAGAACATGTACCCTCTTCAATGGATTGATGAACTCATCGATAGTCTAAAAGGTGCTAATTTCTTTACAAAATTCGACTTCAAGTCATGATACCACCAGATTCCAATCGAGTCCACCAATGTATGGAAAACAACTTTCGAGACTAAGGAAGGATTGTTTGAATGGTTAGTCATGCCTTTCGGCATAACCAATGCACCTGCAACCTTCATGAGATATATGGATGACCTTCTATGACATTTCATTGGTAAGTGTGTCATTTTCTATATTGGCGATATCTTGAATTTTAGTTGATCATGGGAAGAACATGTCAAACAACTTCAACAAGTCTCTGACACTCTCCAGCAATATCGACTATATCTGAACATGGACAAATACTAATTTGTGATGACCAGCATCAAATATTTGGGATATGTAATTGACTCTGCAGGAATTCATGTCAACCCAAAAAAAGTATAGATCCTTAAAGATTGGTCCATTCCTCAAAAAATTCATGAACTAAGAATTTTTCTTGGTTTAGCGAATTTCTATCGACGATTCATACTTGCCTTTAGCCACATCGCATGGCCTTTGAATCAGTTTACAAAAGGAAATGGGAAAATTGTCTTTAGATGGAGACCGACACAACAACAATCTTTTAACAACTAAAAAACAAGCCTTTTACTACACCAGTACTTGTGTTGCCTGATTTGCATCATCCCTTTGAGATTGAGACATATGCATAAGACTAATCCCTGGGTGCAGTGATCACTCAGTCAGGTCACCCAGTCACATTTCACTTCGATACTTTCAGGGACACTGTTAGAAGGTACTCGATGTATGAAAACTAACTTCACACCCTTGTGAAAGTGTGGAAATTGAACCCAAGTGATAGAACACTTACACTCACAAAATTGCTTATCAAACATGTAAAATTCCCACAAAATGAGACTGAAATTGGAGCATAACAAAATCATGTATTGAATAAGTGTACATCATCCAAACTCATCAAGTAATAGGTTTTCCAAATATATAATTACATCATACATTTGAAATCATAAGGATTATATTCAAATTGGTCAAAAAGCAGGCTTACTAAAACTAGTCACATCCCCCATAGGTGCATAAAACAATTTCCAAATCTATGAAGATCCTCACGAATTTGATAAATTAGATAGAAAAAATAATAATAGATGGAAAGAGATAAGATTCATTCTTTTTTTGGATAAAATAAAGGAGGATTATGTGGGAAAAAACAAGGCAGTTACTCCTAGACTAGCTTTTCCCTTTTGCCTTAAAACTGGTGGAAAGCAAGGAAGCTTTCAAAAAAAATAGAACTACACTTTTACAAATGGGGACTAAAAGTATACTTGCTAAAAATGTTTCCATGATGATTCCAAAGAGCTCCATGATCCATTTTTAGCATGTGTTGTCTTCTAGGTGCAAGTGGAAGCCAACTAGCATAGTGAGGAATCTAGGAATCTAGGAATAAGATGAAAATGATTAATTAATTTCAAATATGGGTAACTATGGGTTGATTATTCTAACACCACCCCCTTAAGCCTAAACTTATGAGTAAATATCAGAAAAATAAAGGGCCTAGCAATAAGGCTTAGTCAAGCTTTACATACTGCATGTCCATACAACCAAAGAAAGAGGCAAAATCCTAGTGGGAAAATCCTCCCTTAAACATGGGCAAGAATCAAAATTTTGGAAATATTGTTATCAATCATAATTCACCACATGATCAGTAATCACCAGTAATGATTTGATATCATTGAAGTTCTTCTGACGGAATACTTTGGTGAAGATATCTGCTACTTGCTTTGATGGTGCACAGTAGAGTAGAGCAATGGTACCATCATGCACAAGCTCCCTAATAGTGCATATGGATGTCAATGTGCTTGGTTCACTGTATTTGAATTGGATCAATGGATATTTGAATTGTGCTTTGATTGTGACAATAGATGACAATGGAAAACTCTAATTTGAACCCACATTCTCCAAGTATCTCCTGCAACCACAAACATTGAGTAGTTGCATTCACAACTCCTATATACTCTGCCTTGTAGATGAGAGTGCTATGGAACTCTGATTTTTACTTGACCAGCTGATTGGTCCATCTACAAGCATGAAAACATATCCTGAAGTACTCTTTTGATCTGTGTTATCACCTTCTGAATCATTGTCAGTAAATCCAACTTGCACTAAGTCATATTTTGCTTTATAGAAAATCCCATGAGTCCTTGTTCCCTAAACAAAGTTTAGGATCCTCTTGGCTGTTCTCCAATGGATCTCATGAGGCTGATCTATGTATATTAAATCCACACTAACTATGTAATATAAGTCAGGTCATGTAAGTGTAAGAAAAATAAAACACCCAATCAATTGCCTATACAGTGTGTTATTTACCAAAGGAGAAGAACCTGCTTCCTCAAGCTTAACTATTGAGAGGAATGAAGTCTTTCTTGGCTTGCAATATTTCATGCTAAACTTGTTGAGCAGATCTGACACATACTTGGACTACTGAACTTTGAATCTGTAGAAATTCAAAAGCCTTGATGGCATCAGGAATTTCATAAACAAGCTAAGGATCTAGGCACACAATTAACCTCACAGAGAATTGTAGAGAATTAGCATGAGAGAAGAAGAAGAATTAATGAACACACATTAATGAATGATCAATAAATAATAATTGATACTATTACATAGGTAATACATCCTTATAAAGGAAAATAGAGTTGCTAGAAGACAACTCAAGCTAGCTCAAAAAGAAGGCTTACTAATTATGATAAACCCCATAGTTGGATAAATCACTTTCCCAATCTACCAAGCACCTCACGAATTAGCAATAGCATGTGTCAGTGATGATGAGTGAAGGAAAGACTTGATAATACTAGAATATGGAGAGAAAATAATAGAGGATGGGTTGTGTTAGGTCATGTTTTTGTCTTCCATTGTTTTCATGATTTTATTCATATTTTGAAACTTGATTTTACTTTTTGTTTCTAGAACATTTTGTTGATAGGGTCAATTTTAATTTTAAACTTTTAATTCTCATGATTTTTTATTTCTTAGCTTAGTTTTACAATTTTTTCTTTGATTTTATAATTGAAGGGTCTTATAAGGAATATATGGATTAAAAAGTTTTATAAATAGAATTATAAGTTAAATTTAGACTCCTAAACTAAGTGAAAACTCTTATTATTGGCTTAATATTGTGAAATCATTAAATTGGACTTTCTTGTAGCACAAGGAAAAAACAAATGCATTAGAGCGCTACAAGAAAATCGCGTGAGCTAAAAATATCATTTTTCGGTCCAATTTCTTTGGGATTCACACACCTGAGGTATCAATCACATTGTATGATGTATTTGATATGTGTCTTCTACAGTTTAATCACTGAAGTAGGTGGATTATCATCATAAGGGCGAGATCATGGCGATTTCATGCAGAGCAGGTATAATGATGACGGTGGAGTATAATGAGACAAAGCTATTTGGGAGTATTTTTTTTTATCTAGAGGACATGAAGAATCAGTGAAGATCATGGTGAGAAGATAGTGCTAAGAAATCGGGATTTTGAAACTGAACAAGAAATTAGGGCTTTTAGCAACGGCTGGCTTGACTGCTCTAAGCGGTTAAAGAAAGGTGGAGCATGCAATTCGACACCTGACCATTAAAATAACCATATTCCAGCACTCGAATTGATCATCTTAATAGGTAGTCCACGTGCCATTGCTAGGGTTTTTAAAATTTGGGGCTTTTTCTGTTAAATGACTAATAACAAATTCGGAGGCAGAATACTAGTCTTTGACCTAATACATGTTGAATGATGAATTATTAACCAATACATTTAAATTATTCATCATTCAAATTGTGGAATTCATAGTAGAGCTTGTTGGAGGTCCTTGCACTGTATTCTAGGTCAGTCTATTGAGATTTGAAGACATTTAGACTATGGTATATTGATAGAAGTTGTTTAACCATAGTAAATATGAAAAAGAGTGGAAAAACAAATAGGGCTGAGCCCACAGACCTAAGTTGGGTGAAGAATTTTCCAGAATGTGCACAGTTGTTTTCAAATGTAGGATGGTTAATGTTCTTCAAAAGGATTGAAGGCTACCATGCAGAGGTGTCTTACAAATTTGCTCAGTGCCTAGACAAAGACACAGTGTCTTTTGACACCTTAAAGTTCAAATTAAATAAGGAATTAATAGATGAATCAACAAGGATCTTGGACGAAGGAGAGCTATGGTTTAAAAAGGTTCCATTCACCTTTAATGCTAAAAAATAATTGGTTCTTGGTGTGATTGTAGATTGGGGAAAAGGTGTTCCAATCCATAATTTTTAACCTGAATGGATTGAGCCCATTAAAGTCTTGCAGAGCTATGTTACCTGTGAGGGTAGATATGCTTTTGTTTTCAAATATCACTTTTGGTTTCTCCAACATCTTAGTGATGAGTATAAAATGAACTTACCATTCTTCTTTCTAAAAAGTCTACAAAAGATGCCCTATAGGGTTAGAGAGCACCAAGATCATACAAACCAGTCTGTTTTTCATCATCGCTCATCAAGCTTATCATAAGCACTGTATTGCAGAATAGGGAGAAGACTTGGGAGCATTTCATTTTTTGGTCAGGTTTCAAAACTGATCAAGAGGATTAGTCTCAAAGAAGACAAGTTGATAAAGGTCAATATTTGATTAAAAAGATTAGAAAAAAGGTAATCGTCAAGGATGAAGAAAATGTTAAACCAGAAGAAGTTCTAAAATAGGAAAATAGAAACTCTGAATTTGAACAGCAAGTTAATGAGAATGAAACCAAGACTTTACAGTCATAAATTAAAGAAGCTAATCCTGTTGTGGATGTGGTACCTGCAAAATCAATTCAATATGTTAAAGAAGATATTGAGGAGCAAAAGAAAAGTCCTATTACAGTATTATCAGAGGAAGATGAAAAATATTTATTTGATGATGATAAAATTCTTGTTACTGATGAATCTAGGTTTTATGCTGAGCAAGAGCTTCACACTCATTGTGATAAGGAAGCAGTGTCAAAAAGGAAGAAAATGAAGGTTGTAGAGTTTGCTACAATCATTCATCAAGGAAAGACTCTCAAGATATTGGGAGAGATGGCTCCAGTTTGGAGACCTAAAACAAGGCCTAAGAACAAACTTAGAATAAACATGAAAAAGATGTTGAATCCGAAATTGACTAAAGAAAAGGTTACAGTGATAGAGGACTCATCTTCTAAAGACAAATTGGATGATGGTGAAGATGGCAATAAAGATAAAAAGCCAATTGAATCAAAGGAAAATCTGTCATGAATGATACCAAGATTTCTGATATATTTCTAGAGATTCGAAATCAAATGTTACAAGAACAACAACAAAGTGAGGCAAAGACTTCTTGTTTAGAGAAGAGGGAGATGGTTGAAGAAAAAGTTCCATTCAAAGATAAAAGTGAAGAACATCCAGGGTTTCTTGTAACATCCACAGAACTTATGGAAGAGGATGAGGAAATTTATAAGAAACTGAAAATTCCTTGGACTTCAGAAGGCATGCAAACAGTAGCAGGAGACAAATGTATTGATTCAAAAAAAGAAAACCTACAAAGAAGTATTAAGTAGTACAAGTATCAGATTGAGTATATGAAAGAAGTTAATGATGGGCTAGTTACAACAAACAAGAGACTTAGAGAAGATTTAGAGGAAGTTAATAGTCATTACCAAGAGTTGATCACAGTTTCAAGAGAAGCATTGAAAAGGAAAAGGCAAACAGAAAGTCAATTCATAGAATTAAACCAAACAATCCAGGACCTACAACAGCATAATGAAGAGCTAACAAGGAGGATTGTAGACATGGAGATAGATCAATTGAAGGCAAGAAGGAAAGCTCAAGCCTTGGAAGGAATTGCTTTACTTGCTGAAGAAGCTAAAGATTTGTGAATTTAATCAAGAAAGTTAGTTAGTTAAGTTTGAAAAGTTATTTTATTTTTTGTAAAGATGTTTTAAATTGAGTGATTCGGTAGGTAGTCTTAAAAACAGTTATAGTTCAGTTATTCAACTGATTTTGAAAAGTAAGATAAATGTAAGTCTGAAAGAAGACAAGGGGTTTGATTTTTTGCTGACAAGGGGAGGCTATCAGGCTTGTTTATGAGCTAAGTAAATACTCTTATGTGTTTTTTTAGGAGTGAATTATGAAATATATGCACTATATGCCCTTCAGTTTATTGACTAGTTTCATTTATAACTTGTGTTAGTTAGTCAACTTGTATATTCATTTCTTGTTTAATGTTTTTATGCTTTGAATGCTTGCCAACTATGGGTGAAATTCAGTATTGGGTTTTCTGTTGGATTATGGTTTATATGTTATGCATCTCAACCATTCAATGCTCATGATTTAGTGTTTACCTTGGTTTTATGAATGTTTTCCCTCTTGTCTTCAAAATGCTCAACCAAAAAAACTTGAAAACCCTAAAAACCCTATTTTACTTTATTGAGATTATTGAGATTGTGTTGGCTTGTTCTCTTGTAGTCTGGGAACGATTTCTGGCACTAAAATATTTGGCGTTGTTGCCAGGAAACAAAGTTGAAAACCTATTTTTCCCTAGGATAATTATCATTTCACTGGTTTTAAGAGGTGAACTTAAACCAGCAAATCTTAAAGACTACTTTTCACCATTTTGTAACAGTGGCTACTAAGGGAGTTGGAACAAGAAACAGACCTAGTTCACCTTTGCAGTTTGGTATTTCAGACCCAAAATAGATACTGAAAACAGCTAGAAGAATTAGAAGGTCTCAGTCATCACTAGCCCTATGTAACCCTGATCAGTTAGATATTACATCACCTTTATCTGATTTGAAAAGAGAAGAAGAAACTTCACCTTGGTTGAAGCCTATAATTCCTGTAAGTAATTTTCAAGTTTTCACTGATCCTCAATCCTTTAAGAAAGCAAAGACAATATGTCCTGGTAAAATTCCTCTATTTCATCTAAAGGTTGGTAAAACTCCATTTCAACCAGGTTCCATTTAGGTCTTTCCATCACCAAAGCTAGTCAACCTAAAAATGCTAGCCCAAAATCAGCCATTAGATATGATGGACCGAATGGTTACAGCTAGGTATGCACCTTTAGTTTTGCCTCATCCCTTGAATGCACTTCCTAGAGGTGATTATCAGAAATAATTTCCTAGGTTTAATGGATAGGGTGAAACTACTGCTGAGGAGCATTGGAAAGCTTTTCTCAGTTATGCTGATAATGAGAATATTGAAGCTAAGGATGTATGGATGAGGATGTTTGTATAGAACCTTGATGGAGATGTCAGAAAATGGTTTAGGGAGTTACCTGCAAATTCTATTACTATCATAGGGGAGCTTCAGGACCTTTTCATGAGACAATGGGGGGACACCAAGGATCATACCTATTATATAACTAAGTTTGGAGCCCTTAGGAGAAAGAAGGATGAAACCATAGCTGATTTTTCGAAGAGATTCAATAAAATGTATGGCAGAATTCCTGCAGAGATAAAACCTTCAGAAACATCTGTAAAACTCACATATGGAAATGCTTTTGACCATGAATTTTCCTTACTGAATTTTCTAAAAGAAAGAAGACCTGTTTCTTTACAGAACATGCAAGATGCAGCATTATAAGTGGAGTCTAATATATTTCCTTCTAACAGATTGAAGGGAAATACAGCTCAACAGATATATGACCAGACGGGTAAGAAGGAAGCAGCTCCAAGGGTTTCAACATCCCACTCTGCAGAAGGTAAAATTGATGAGATGGACAAGCTAGTTAAGATCCTGACTAAAAAATTAAACAAGTTAGAACTAGAAAATAATTCAAACAAACCTATTCAAGAGGGTGAAATAAACCCTAACAGTCAAAACCAATTCAGAAGGCAGTTCGCACCTTGTTTCATACCTAGAGAACGAAGGAACAATGATATACAACGAGAAAGGAGAGAAACTGAGGATCAAATAATACCACCCCCTCTTCAGAACAATGTTGTTGATGAAGAATAAATTGAAGAGGAAGTGTTATTTGAAGACATAGACCAGGATATGAATTATTTTTGAGAGCAGTTAACTGAGGGTTTTGTCACTGAAGAAGAGTTTTTAAATTCAGAATACTATGATGCTGATATGTTTGAAACAAAAAATGATTTAAATCTGGAAATGATTGTTGTAACTGCTGATGCATATCAGACTGAGCCAAAGAAAACTTTGAATTTGAGGTTAGGCCCAAAGCAAGTAGTTCAAAATACAAAGAAGAAGGTAGTTGTACCTACTAAACAACAATTTGATCCTGTGTTAGAGAAAAAACAAATTCAGGATAAACAAAGGAAGAATATGGAATTTGAAGAGGTAAACAAAAGTGTGTAGAATTTTAATCTGGAAAATGAATTAAGAAAAATTAAGATTCCTATGCCTTTTACTGAGTTAATGAAGAATCATTCCTACAAAGATTTAGTTCTTAAAATGATTGGTTCCACAAACAGTCAGTCTCTTTTTGATAGAGTGAATTTATAGGAAGAAAATCCTAAAATCTTTATTGGATCAGCTTTAGCTGAAAAGACTGAGAATGAAGCAGGTGCATCACCTCCGTTTTACATCACACTGACTATTCATGAAAAAATGATACATAACTATCTTTTGGATTTGGGAGCATCACATAACCTAATGCCAAAGGCTGTCATGGAGGGTCTAGGTTTGAGTATAAAAAAACCCTATCATGATTTGTATGCTTTTTATTCATGATTTGTAAAAATTTTGGGAGTGATTAAAGATATGGTTGTCAGTTTGGCTCAGCTACCAATGAAGAGTGTGATTATGGATGTGGTAGTTGTAGGAATTACACCTAAATTTGGATAACTCCTCTCTATATCTTGGGCAAAGAAAGTTGGTGGAACCTTATAAATGGATTTAACATATGCCACTATTCCTGTATTTGGAGGAGAAAATAGAAGGTTGTACAAAGAACTACAGTTTACTTATATTGTGACAAATGACAAGAACCCTACAAATCATCCCCTGTATGCTGTTGATAAGGATTTGGGTACTTGTATGTTACATTTTAGTGATGATGATAATACTGCTGGTTTGTTATAGGTTGAAAAGGAAAAGCCAATTAAATGCATTAGGGAACAAGAAGATGAACTTTGGCAATTATACTTTGATGGATCATCTTGTAAGGAAGGTGCTGGAGCAAGGGTTCTTTTAATATCTCCTAGTGGTGAAATAGTGAAGCTGATGTATAAATTAGAATTTATTACCACCAATAATACTAAAAAATATGAAGCTTTGCTGTTAGGACTTAAAGCTACAAAATATTTAGGCATTCAACAGGTTTTTGTATATGGCGACTCCGAGTTGGTTGTTCAGTAGGTGAGGAAAAACTATCAAGTGAAACAAGATTTACTGAAATTCTATCGTAATGAGGTATTGGATATGATAGACAATTATTTTGTGGCTTTTAATATTACCTGTATTCCTAGGGACCATAATCAGACTGTTGATTCTTTGGCCTTAACAGCCACACATTTTAAAATTCCCAAAACCACACAGCTAAAGTATCCTATTGAGGTTAGGTACATACCTTCTTTGCCTGATAATGTAAAGTAGTGGAAATTTTTTGAAGATGACATTGAAATAAAAATATTTTTGTAGTTTACAGATGAGTTTTCTAATTCCCTGATTGATCAAGAAGAAGATGATGAGGATGAGGAGTTTGAAGATATTGCTGAAAATGAAATTGTTGGCCACAAGATTATTGAACTTAAAGGTAATTTCACTCCTAAAGGTTTGGTGCCTTTAGAAAGGATATTTTCAAAAGATGATACACTTTTAAAACCTATTATACAATATTTAGAAGAGAATGTGGTGGATTGTAACATTGGTACTGGAGAACATCCTAGAATGGTAAAGATTTCAAAAGCACTCACAACAGAACATAGAAACAGGTACATTAAGTTGTTAAAGGAGCATATTGATGTTTTTGCATGGTCTTATGAAGAATTAAGGACATATGATACTAGTATTATACAACATAAAGTACCTTTAAAACCAAATGTTAAACCTTTTCGATAGAAATTAAGGAGGATAAATCGAGCTTTGTTTCCTGTTATTGAAAAAGAAGTGAAGAAGTTATTAGATGCCAACATCATTGTTCCTCTTAGGAATTCTTCATGGGTTGCTAATTTAGTTCCTGTCAGGAAGAAGAATGGAGAAATCAGACTATTGGTTGACTTTAGAAATCCAAATAGGTCTTCATTGAAGGATAATTATCCTCTACCTAAAATAGAACAAATATTTCAGAAGGTAGTTGGGGCACAAAGGATTTCTATGGTTGATGGTTTTTCAGGATATAATCAAATTTCTATGCATCCTGACGATAAAGAAAAAATAACTTTTACTACTCCCTGGGGAACTTTCATGTATGATAAAATGCCTTTTGGTCTGATGAATGTTGGAGCAAATTTTCAAAGAGCTATGGATATAGCCTTTGTTGGGGAAAGAGACAAGTTTGTAGTGATTTACTTAGATGATATTACAGTCTTTTCACAATCAGATGATGAACATCTAAAACATTTGAAACAGACTTTTCTGAAATGCAGAAAATATGGTTTATCTCTTAATCCAAAGAAGTCACATTTTGCTATACAGGAAGGTAAATTATTGGGTCATTTAGTTTCAGCTAATGGGATAAGGATTGATCCATAGAGGGTGAAAGCAATACTAAAAATAAGTCTTCCAAGGAGTAAAAAGGATGTTCAATCTTTCATTGGTAAAATCAATTTTCTGTGTTGGTTTATACCAAATTTTGCTGAGATTATCAAACAAATTATAGCCATGCTGAAGAATGATCAAGAAGTCAGGTGGACTGCAGAAGCAAAGAATTCATTCAAAAAAATTAACATGGCTCTTACTGAAGCTCCAGTATTAGTAAATCCATATTTTACAAAGGAATTTCTAACCTTTTCTTTTGCATCTGAAGATAAATTGGTTGTTGTTTTATTACAAAAGAATAAGGATGGTCTTGAATAGCCTATTGCATTCTTCAGCAAAACTCTTTAGAGATTATGAATTAAAATACAAAATTTTAGAAAAAAAGGCTTACTCTTTGGTGAAAGCTTTGAAATTTTTCAGAATCTATGTTTTGCACTCCAAATTTATTGCATATGTGCCTAATGTTGCCATAAAAGATGTTTTGACCCAGCGTGACAGTAAGGGAAAAAGAGGAAAATGGATTGCTAAAATCATGGAGTATGATGTGGATATCATACCTACAAAGCTAGTAAAGGGACAAGGTTTAGCTAAGTTGTTAGCTAAATCAAATTTCCAAGCTTTAGGATTGCATTTGATGGTAGAACAACCAGCACACAAAGAAAATCAAGCAGAGCTGGAGAAGGAGAAGATTATGGATTTATATTCAGCATCTACATGGTATGCAGACATTGTATATTTTGTTTTGTACTTACAATGTCCAAATCACTTAGATAAAAAAGCTGCTAGGTCTTTGAAGTTAAAAACTACTAAGTACTGTTTGGTAGAGCAGTAGTTGTTTTGGAAAGATCCAGGGGGTACCCTACTTAAATGTCTAGATAAACCTGAAATTGAAGGAGTAATTTTTTAATCTCATGAAGGTGCTTGTGGAGGTCAGAAGTATTGGAAGGCAATAGCATATAAAATTCTAAGAGCTAGTTACTATTGGCCATCTTTATTTTCAGATGTATATCAGCAGGTAAGAGCATGTATCCCTTGTCAGAAATTTGCTGGTAAACAAAAGTTGTTGTCATTACCTTTAAAACCAATTGTAGTAAATGCCCCTTTTCAGCAATGGGGTCTGGACTTTATAGGAGAGATAAATCCATCTTCCTCAGGACAACGTAAGTGGATTTTGACTGCAACAGATTTCTTTAATAAGTGGGTGGAAGATATCCCCACAAGGAATGCCACAGATAAGGTAATTATAGATTTTATTGAAGAAAATATTCTTAGTAGATTTAGATGTCCATAGAGAATATTAACTGACAATGCAAAATATTTTAAGTCTAAGGCTATGGGAGCATTTTGTGAAAAGAATGGAATTCTGTTGAAACATTCAACTCCTTACTATCCTCAAGGTAATGTTTTAGCTGAGTCCTCAAATAAAAATATCATTCAGAGTATCAAAAAATTGTTGAAGCATAATAAAATATCATGGGATTCTATGCTAAAGTACGCATTATGGGCAGACAAAATAATAGTCAAACAAGCAATTGGAACTTCTCCTTTCCAATTAGTATATGGTACAGATGCAGTTTTTCCTGTTCAATTGGGTATCCCAGTGAGGAAGTTTTTTCAGGTTTGTCAAGAAGAATGTAATGATATGCAGAGAAGGATTTATGCAAT
Organism: Pseudotsuga menziesii; assembly: GCA_001517045.1. Taxonomy (NCBI): domain Eukaryota; kingdom Viridiplantae; phylum Streptophyta; class Pinopsida; order Pinales; family Pinaceae; genus Pseudotsuga; species Pseudotsuga menziesii. The sequence continues at coordinate 305,022 of LPNX010317314.1, read as the reverse complement.
GATAGAGTTGTAGTAGAATTGAGAAAAAGTGGAAGAAAAGGCACAGCTATACAGTTTAAATATTAAAGAAATATTTGATAGGAAGATCAAAGATAATACCTTTTCAATAGGAGACATGATTTTGAGACGGGATGCAAGGAAGGAGCAAAAAGGAAAACATGGGAAGTTTGATAACCTCTGGTTTGGTACTTTCCTAGTATCTAAGTTTTTGGAAAACAATACTTTTGTTCTACAAACCTTGGAGGGTGAGGAATTGTCAAATTCAGTTAATCGACGATTCCTCAAGCATTTTTACAGTTTTTGAAAGGGATTTTAGTTTTCATTGTATATATTGGTGTGAGTAAACAGAATAAGGACTCCATAACCCAATGGAAAATTTGTAGATTAGCAGGTAGCAGTATAGAAGGCACTGGTCTATAGGTTCTTGAAGCCTCACAAGGAGGACTTCATCCCGCAGCAATAGCCAGATGTTAGGTCATGTTTTTGTCTTCCATTGTTTTCATGCTTTTATTCATATTTTGAACCTTGCTTTTAATTTTTTTTTCTAAAACATTTTGTTGATAGGGTCAATTTTAATTTTAAACTTTTAATTCTCATGATTTTTTATTTCTTAGCTTAGTTTTACAAGTTTTGCTTTGATTTTATAATTGAAGGGTTTTATAAGGCATATATGGATTAAAAAGTTTTATAAATAGCATTATAAGTTAAATTTAGACTGCTAAACTAAGTGCAAACTCTTATTATTGGCTTAATATTGTGAAATCATTAAATTGGACTTTCTTGTAGTGCAAGGCAAAAACAGATGCATTAGAGCGCTACAAGAAAATTGTGTGAGCTAGAAACATCATTTTTCGGTCCAATTTATTCTGGATTCACACACTTGAGGTGTTAATCACATTGTATGATGCATTTGATACGTGTATTCTACAATTTAATCACTGAAGCAGGTGGGTTATCATCATAAGGGCGAGATCGTGGCGATTTCATGCAGAGTAGGTATAATGATGACAGTGGAGTAGAATGAGACAAAGCTATTTGGGAGTATGATTTTTTATCTGAAGGACACGAAGAATTAGTGAATATCATGGTGAGAAGATAGTGCTGAGAAATTGGGATTTTGAAACTGAACGAGAAATTAGGGCTTTCAACAGCAGCTGGCTAGAGTGAACTAAGTGGTTAAAGACAGGTGGAGAATGCAATTCGACACCTGACCATTAAAATAACCATATTCCAGCACTCGAATTGATCATCTTAACAGGTAGTTCGTGTGCCATTGCCAGGGTTTTTTAAATTTGGGCCTTTTTTTGTTAAAAGACTAATAACAAATTTGAAGAATACTAGTCTTTGACCAAATACACGTTGAATGATGAATTATTAACCAATACATTTAAAGTATTCATCATTCAAATAGTGGAATTTAGAGTAGAGCTTGTTAGAGGTCCTTGTACTATATTCTAGGTTAGTCTGTTGAGATTTGAAGACATTTGGACTATGGTATATTGACAGAAGTTGTTTAACCATAGTAAATATGAAGAAGAGTGGAAAAAAAACAGGGCCAAGCCCATAGATCTAAGCTGGGTGAAGAATTTTCCAGAATGTGCACAGTTGTTTTCAAATGCAGGATGGTTAACGTTCTTCAAAATGATTGAAGGCTACCAAGCAGAGGTGTCTTACAAATTTGCTAAGTACCTAGACAAAGACATAGTGTCTTTCGACACCTTAAAGTTCAAATTAAATAAGGAATTAATAGTTTAAGCAACAAGGATCTTGGACAAAGGAGAGCTATGGTTTAAAAATGTTCCATTCACCTTTAATGCTCAAAAATACTTGCTTCCCGGTGTGATTGCAGATTGGGGAAAAGGTGTTCCAATACATAATTTTTAACCTGAATGGATTGAGCCCATTAAAGTCTTGCAGAGCTATGTTACCTATGAGGGTAGATATGCTTTTGTTTTCAAATATCACTTTAGGTTTCTCTAGCATCTTACTGATGAGTCTAAAATGGACTTACCATTCTTTTTTCTAAAAATTCTACAAAATATGTCCTGTAGGATTAGAGAGAACCAAGATCATACAAAGCAGTCTATTTTTCATCATGGACTCATCAAGCTTATCATAAGCACTGTATTGCAGAATAGGGAGAAGACTTGGGAGCATTTCATTTTTTGGTCAGGTTTCAAAACTGATCAAGAGGATCAATCTCAAAGAAGACAAGTTGATAAAGGTCAAGCTTTGATTAAAAAGCTTAGAAGAAAGGTAACAGTCAAGGATGAAGAAAATGTTAAACCAGAAGAAGTTCTAAACCAAGAAAATAGAAACTCTGAATTTGAATAGCAAGTTAATGAGAATGAAATCAAGACTTTACAGTTAGAAATTAAAGAAGTTGAGCCTGTTGTGGATGTGGTACCTACAAAATCAATTCAAGATGTTAAAGAAGAGATTGAGGAGAAAAAGAAAACTCCTATTATAGTATTATCAGAGGAAGATGAAAAATATTTATTTGATGATGACAAAATTCCTGTTACTGATGAATCTAGGGTTTATGCTGAGCAAGAGCTTCACACTCATTTTGATAAGGATGCAGTGTCAAAAAGGAAGAAAATGAAGGTTGTAGAGTTTGCTACAATCATTCATCAAGGAAAGACACTCAGGATGCTGGGAGAGATGGCTCTAGTTTGGAGACCTAAAACAAGACCTAAGAACAAACTTAGACTAAACATGAAAAAGTTGTTGAATCCCAAATTGACTAAAGAAAAGGTTACACTAATAGAGGAGTCATCTTCTAAAGACAAATTGGATGATGGTGAAGATGGCAATAAAGATAAAAAGCCAATTGAATCAAAAGGAAAATCTTTCATGACCGATACCAAGATTTCTGATATATTTTTGGAGATTTGAAATCAAATGTTACAAGAACAGCAACAAAGTGAGGCAAATACTTCTTGTTTAGAGAAGAAGGAGATGGTTGAAGAAAAAGTTCCATTCAAAGCTGAAAGTGAAGAACATCTAGGGTTTCCTGTAACATCCACAGAACTTATGGAAGAGGAAGAGGAAATTTATAAGAAATTGAAAATTCCTTGGACTTCAAAAGGCATGCAAACAGCAGCAGGAGACAAATGTATTGATTCAAAAAAAGAAAACCTACAAAGAAGTATTAAGCAGTACAAGTATCAAATTGAGTATATGCAAGAAGCTAATGATGGGATAGTTACAGCAAACAAGAGACTTAGAGAATATTTAGAGGGAGTTAACAGCCATTAACAAGAGTTTATCACAATTTCAAGAGAAGCATTGAAAAGGAAAAGGCAAACAGAAAGTCAATTCACAGAATTAAAGCAAACCATCTAGGACCTGCAACAGCATAATGAAGAGCTAACAAGGAAGATTGCAGACATGGAGACGGATCAATTGAAGGCAAGAAGGAAAGCTCAAGCCTTCGAAGGAATTGCTTTACTTGCTGAAGTAGCTAAATATTTGTGAAGTTAATCAAGAAAGTTAGTTATTAGTTAAGTTTGAAAAGTTATTTTATTTTTTGTAAAGATGTTTTAAATTGAGATATTCGATAGGTAGTCTTAAAAGCAGTTATAGTTCAGTTATTCAATTAATTTTTAAAAGTAAGATAAATGTAAGTCTAAAAGAAAACAAGGGGTTCAATTTTTCACTGACAAGGGGAGGCTATCAGGCTGGTTTTTGAGCTAAGTAAAGACTCTTATGTGTTTTTTGAGGGTTGAACTATGAAATATATGCACTATATGCCCTTCAGTTTATTGACTAGTTTCATTTATAACTTGTGTTAGTTACTTAGCTGGTATATTCATTTCTTGTTTAATGTTTTTATGCTTGGAATGCTTGCCAACTATGAGTGAGATTCAATATTGTGTTTTCTATTGGATTATGGTTTATATGTGATGCATCTCAGCCATTCAATGCTCATGATTTAGTGTTTACTTTGGTTTTATGAATGTTTTCCCTCTTGTCTTCAAACTGCTCAACCAAAAAACCTTGAAAACCCTAAAAAACCTATTTTACTTTATTGATATTATTGAGATTGTGTTGGCTTTTTATCTTGTAGTATAGGAACAATTTATGGCACTAACAGGTTGGGAACAAAAGCTGCCAATTTCCTGGTTGACTAGCTTTACCTTATCCATAGAAAAACATAATAAAGCAGAAAAGGAAGAATCTACTGTAAAGCACAGTTACCAATTCTGGATGGTGATAAAGTGGTCAAGATCAACCTAGAATCAGAAATAAACCATTCGTGTGATATAGATGGGAAGTGTTAACTCTAAGGTGCAAGTGGATGCCAACTATGTAAGCTAGTGGGTAGGAAATTAATCAAATAATGATTAATTATTTTATGAGTGGGTTTATGATATTCCAACACACCCCTTTAAGCCTTACTTTATGATGATATATCTGAACTAATCAGAAATATATATGCATATAGGGCCCAGAAACAAGGCTATGGTAACCCTTTTACAATTTATCTTGTCAAAAGAAATGAGGAAAGAGGAAAAACCTCAAGGGGAAATCCTCCCTGAAGAAAGGACATGAAAAGAAATACAAATAAATGTTGAACTACTGGTGTTTCTGCTGCTCCAAACTAAATGCTGATGTCTGGAGGAATCTTCTTCTTGTGAAGAAGATAAATATCCTCTCCTGGATCAAAAACATAAACAACTGTAAGATGGATACTAGGACCATTTAGAACAACTGAGATCCAATGATGTGAAGGAAATACTGAAGGATATTGAGAATTTTAATAAGCTCCAAGATGATGAGATGAATTGAAATTCAAACCATTAGAGATGAAATGAGCTCCAGATAGGTGAAATAAATGTCCAAGCGAATGTATATTGTCTCCATCATCATTTACATAGAGAGGATGTGTGCAAGTGATCTTGTAGGAACATAGAGAACGCATAGGATCAAAGAATGAGAATGCATGGGCTCCATGGGTCGATCTAGCTTCCAAAGAATCCAAGATATCACAAATAAGCACAATAGTAGACTCATGGGAATATACTAGTAAAGAACCCTCTATGGTAGAACTATGAGAGGAGGAAAGATAGTGATGTTCAAAATCTTCAAGGAGGCTCTGAGAATGAGTGCCAAGAACAAAGGACGAGCTACAAAAGTGCATGGGATCAATTATGGTAAGTGGAAAGACACTAAAAGAACTTGATTTTTCTAAGCAAACATCCTGGAAGTCACTGGGTTGCGCACCATCAAGAACATAGGCATGCACAAAGTGTGAGAGGTCTAGCATATAGATCTCAGAATCCATGATAAAAGACATAGAGAACACTGAATGTGTGAGTGAATCATCAATAGAAATAGAAGCTCCATTAGTCACTTATTTTTCATCAACAACATCATAAGAATATGAATCAAGATCTTCTACTTCAAGAGACATAGAAAAAGATGGCTCTTCATTATTTGCTTCTTGATTGAAAGAGGAAGCATTCGAATCAAAGAGAGTAGTAGAAACAAGAACTGTATGAGAAAATTCTTCTTCATGATCAACTTCATGAGAGACTATAGAGGCTGATACATCTTGAGAGAGAGAGAAATCATTGAGGAGCTAGAGGCAGTCTCCACATTGTTGGATTTTTAACATTTAAGCTATATGATCTTAGGATCTTATCTGATAGAATAAAAAGCACAATAATCAATCACAAGAGATAATGAACACAAATATTTTCCTCTGGGAAACCATAAAGGAGAAAACCCTGCAACATCCTCAGAGATAGAATCAGCACCAAAAGTAAAACCCAAAGATATAAAGATGATCTCCCAACAGCAGTAGTCTCTCTCCCTTTTGTCCCAACTTCTTCTCTCTCTCTCAGTTATGCGCTAAAACTCAGTGTGAGTGAATGTGTGTTAAATAGAGAGGCTCACTCTCTATTTATAATAATTCTTGACTTGAAAATAAATCACTAGGGATGACTTCTCTAGGGGAGTCTAATAACCCTAGGGCCCCACAACTGCGGGGACTTTAACCCTTTATCAATAAGGAGGGTTACCCTCCATGACTTTACATGACTTGTTTACATTATTGAATCTCCCTATAGGAACATCGGGGTATGACATGACTCAATTACATTATAGATACTTCCCGATAGAAACATTAGGGTACAATACATAAGATATACAAGTGAATACATTATGAGGTTACAAATAAATCAACAATCCCTCTTAACTAGGAAGGTATTCTATCGACACAATTTATCAGCACAAGACTTCTTCTCTGGTTCATCACTAGATCACCATCAAGTTCGAATCATCACTGGATCATCATTAAGTTTTTATCATCATCAAGTCTAGATCATCATTGGATCATCATCAAGTCTAGATCATCACTAGATCATCATCAATTCTAGATAAGTCTATATCATCACTGGATCGTCATCAAGTATGGATCATCACTGGATCATCATCAAGTATGGATTGTCACCAGATCATCATCAATGCTGGATCATCACTTGGATCATCATCAAGTCCAAATCATCACTGGATCATCATCACTGCTTCCATCATCTCGAACAAATGGTGCTCTCTCTCAATTCTACTTGTCATAGGAAGTTCTACAGAGACAGCCCTTTTTCATGCTGGTTGTAGGCCTAGCCTCCATGTAGGTCTTCATAATATTCAGAACTTATATCTGACCATGGAATGAACCATGTCAGAAAGGCCCACCCATCACTTACATCTAACCATGGGAGGAACACATCCATCACCATGTTAGAAAGGCATGCTTAGCACTCACATCTAACCATGGGAGGAACACATCCAAAAACCATATAAAAAATTCCCAACTCTCACATCTAACCTTATCTTGTTAGAAAGGCTCTACACTTACATCTGACCTCATGTTGTCAGAAAGGATCCGCACTTACATCTGACCTCATCTTGTCAGAAAGGCTCTACACTTACATCTGACCTCATCTTGTCATAAAGGCTCTACACTTACATCCGACCTCATCTTGTCAGAAAGGCTATGCACTTATATCCGACCTCATCTTGTCAGAAAGGATCTGCACTTACATCCGACCTCATCTTTTTAGAAAGGCTTTGCACTTACATCTGATCATGTGGGAACACACCCACAATCACATCAGAATGGATCTGCACTGATCGTATGGGAACACATCCCACAATCACATAAAAATTTATTTACACTGATCATGTAGTAACACATCCCACAATCACATTAGAATATCTCGGCACTGATCATGTGGGAACACATCCCATAATCACATCAGAATGTCTCTACACTGATCATGTGGGAACACATCCCAGAATCACATCAGAATGTCTTTGCACTTACATCTGGCCATGTGGATCCTAGCCTTCCACCATGTCAGAAAGGATAATAGACACATCAATTCCCTTTGGAGGGAACCTCTATCTAGAGAACACCAAGATTCTCCTCGAAGTACTCAAACTTCACTCTAGCTAATGGTTTGGTCAACACATCAGCTATTTGCTTGTCCATCGTAACATATTGGAGCTTCATTGCTCCTCTCTGCACCATATCCCTGATATAGTGATGTTTGATCTCAGTATGCTTCAACTTGTCATGGAACACTGGGTTCTCCAACAACTTCACACAACTTTGGTTGTCGCAATATATACAAGTAGCATCCAACTAGAGATCAAATAAATCAGATAGTATCTTTCTCAGCCACACTGCCTCACAACTAGCTAAACAACCTGCAACATACTCTACTTCGGCTGTACTCAGTTCCACACAGGATTACTTACTGCTAAACTAGGAGATCACACCTAATCCCATACTAAAGAAACACCCTAAAGTGATTTTCCTATCAATGGAACTTCCTACCCAATCCGAATCTACATAACCTTCCAGGTTAATCTTTTGATTTTACTCATACTTGAGCCCATAATCAATTGTACCCTTCAAGTACCTCAGAATATGCTTTGTAGCAATCAAGTGAACATGTCTTGGATCTGTCAGGAATTGGCTCAATGTGTTCATAGCAAAGCAAATATTTGGTCTCGTATTCGTCAAGTACATCAAGGACCCAATCATTTGACGACACATCATAGCATCAATCGAATCAGATGAAGCGTCACTCAATAGCTTCATGTTCGATGCCATAGGTGTGCTCATGGCCTTGCAGTCCATCATCCCAAACCTCTTCAGGATATCTACTTCATACTTCCCTTGTCCTAGGGATATTCCATCTACATTCTACCACACCTCCATGCCTAGAAATTAATGCATCATACCCAATTCCTTCATCTTGAACTTAGCAACCAGCTTCCTTTTCGTGTCAACAATCAACCCATCTGTACCTATTAAAAACAGGTCATCTACATATAGTAGGAGCATCACTAGGTTCCCTTCTTCAACATTGTAGTAAATATTGGAATCTTCTTTACTTTTGGTAAATCCAAAACTAGTCAGGAAGCTGTCAATTCTATCGTACCACATCCTGGGTGCATGTATCAAACCATACAAGGATTTCTTCAATTTACATACATGAGTCTTCCTATCATGTGTCTCAAAGCCGAGTGGCTGCTCCACATGTACTTCCTCTTCTACTACACCATTCAAGAAAGATGTCTTAACATCCATCTCATGTACTTTCCATTTCATTACTGCAGCTAAAGCAATTATTTATCTGATGGAAGTATATATGGCTATAGGTGCAATAGTCTCTTCATAATCTATCCCTTCTTTATGGGAGAAGCCATGAGCCACAAATCTTGCTTTATATTTCTATATGCTACCATCTGCAACATGCTTGATATTATAGTTCCATTTGGATGTCACAACAGACTTCCCCTCTGGTCTTGGGACAAGATCCCAAACATCAGTCTTCATGATCGACTGATACTCCTCGATCATAGCATCCTTTCATTCTTTCTTTTCTGTTGCTTCTTCATAGTTGGAACGTTATCTATCGATGATGTCACATAATAGGGCTATATATCCGAAGTAGGACCTAGTTCTCTTCCTTTCTCTGTGAATTTATTCTGGAGCCCCATATCTCTCTGCAGCTTGGATAGCCTCTCATACCCATGTAGGTTTCCTCTTATGAGGATTCTTCTCCTGAGGTGGATCTACAAGTTCTTGAGGTTCTTCTATTTCTCGATCTTCTTCTGGAATTGCTTCATCCATGGTTGTGTCTTGGATCCTAGGTATTTCAGTTTCTTTAGTATCTTCAACTATCCTCTTCTTGGATTTGTTGTAAGCTATGTCTTCATCAAATGTTACATCTCTGCTAGTGTCGATCTTATTGAATTTCAGGAAGAATATTCTGTAAGACTTCGAGGTTTTAGAGTATCCCACAAATATACCCTTCTTCCTGAAGGATCTAACTTTCTCCTCTTTTCTTTTGGAATGTGTATGTACACTAGACAACCAAATATTCTGAGATGAATGACTTCTGGTTTCTTGCAAAAAAACACTTCTTCAGGTGTCTTGTTCTCGAGTACTCTATGTGGAGTATAGTTCTGTACATACACAATTGTCGTAGCAGTTTCTACCCATAGATGCATAGGAATATCTTGATCATGGAGAATTTCCTTTGATGCTTCCATGATTGTTCTATTCTTCCTTTCTAAAACCCCATTCTTTTGTGGATTATATGGAGTGGTCAGCTCCCTCTTAATCCCTAAATCTCTACATAATTCCTTGAATTTATTTGATGTGAATTCTCCACCATTCTCTGATCGAAAAATATTGATCTTCTTCTCTATGTGGTTTTCGATCAAGGCTTTGAATTCCTTGAACTTGCTGAATACTTCATCGTTGTTCTTCATGAATTATATCCATTTCTTCCTAGAAAAATCATCAATGAAGGAAACATAGTATACATACCTGCTTAATTAACTGGATGACATCAGACTGCATAGATCAGAGTGAATGATTTCCAAGATTCCTTTAGCCTTGCTTTCACTACTTGGAAATTCCTTCTTTGTGTTATTTCCTTTCACACATCCCTTGCATACTCCTTTATGTTTTGCTTGTATTTCTGGAAGACCTTCAATAGATTTTATTGCAAGTGGTAGTGCCCTATAGTGCACATGTGCAAACCTTCTATGCCAAAGTTCATTTGGTTCTACTAATTCATGAACCAAAGCTTGTTCTGGTTGGCCCTTTAATCTGTATAGTCCTCCCTCTTTTTCTCCAATTACTATTGCATCATCAATAGTCTTTCCTTTTGGCCAAATGAGGACTTGGCCATCTATATATGAAACTCTTATGTCTTTTGCATCTAATGTAGATATGGAGAGAAGGTTATTCTTTAGTCCTAGTACAAATAGGACATCCTTTATTTTCATAGACTTTCCAGATTCTAATTTGTAGGAGGATTCTCCACTACCTTTTATTGGATACTTGTAGTCAGCCCCAAGTTTATCCTTGTGGGGTGATTCATGTTCTGATAGTTTCACAAAGGAATCCTTAAATCCTATAATATGTTTGGAAGCCCCACTTTCAATAAGCCAATCATTGCTTCCATGTGTGATAGTTCCCGTGAGGGCAGAGATCAACACATATTCTTCATCACTTGAAGAACCATCACTGTCTTGTTTGATTCTCTTCTTAGAAGGCTCATAATCTTCTGCAGCATGAGCATGATGTCTTTTCTTATTTCCCTTCCTTTTGTGAGATCTATCTTTGTTTCTAGTACAATCTCTTGCAAGGTGTCCTCTTTCATCACATGTATAACAAATAAACTTAGAAAAATCTTTATTAGATTTTCTAGTTTTTTTCTTCTGGCGAGAGTGCTTACCTCTATGATGGTCTATTCTTCTTTTCTTGGATTTTACTGTGAGGGATTGATATTCACTTCCCATCTTTTCTTCTTGTGCTAATATTTGATTTTCTTCTTGTGATCACTCCTCCCACAGTCTACTAAATTTGACTAGCTTATTTATGTCATAGATCCCTTGAATGAAAGAGTCCCATGCCCTAGGGAGACTAGTTAAGGTGTTCATCACAATTTATGCATTCTCTACTTGTTCATCTACAGCTTCAAGTTGTTCCTTGATCTAAGAGACCCTTGTAATGTAATACTTGATGGTCTCCACATTCTGGATATTTACATTATTCAATTGGTTTCTTAGATTCATCTTTCGTTTTATGTTCTTCACTTCAAATAATTTTGTCAGGGCATCAAACATCTCTTTAGGTATCTTTAGGGAGGACACATGTGGTATGAGGTGATCCTTGATTGAATCAGCAATAATCCTCTTAGCCATGAACAAATTTTTTTGTGTGTAAGGCCTTAGCCTCATCTCCCTCTGGACCTGGAACCTCTTCATTGATGTAAGAGTCCAACTTCTTTTCTTCCAGGACTAAGGAGATCCTATACTTCCAAGCTCGAAAATTATGAGCTCCCTCAATATTTTCATCAAGCTTGGTATGATGAGACATATTAACAGAGAACCTCAAATGGAAATGCAAAATATTTAGATCTTACCAGGTTAAGATGTCAGAACTGGATCTGGAATTGAATTTCTACAGAGCTAGTTTTTTGGTTCATGAGCAAATTTAGGGTTTGAATTTCCCATAGTTCTACCCAACCAAAAACTTTGATATTGATCTCTAAACTTTGATTTTGGGGAGGAGATCAATCCAGGCCTAGGTTCACTCAAAAATACCACTTCTGTGGAAGCCCTAATTTCCTGCAGTAGTGTCGAGTCAAAAACTAAAAATGCTCAAAATCAGATTCTGCTTCGACAAAAAGATGTGCCCTAAAGAGGAGAGTCTTCCCAACCTCCTTTATCTGAAAATATGTGGAGAGAGATCCAAAAAGTAGGAATACCTAGCTTCAGCAGCTGCACAGTATCTTATTCTCATGTTAGCTCTGATACCATGTTAGACTTTTAACATTTAAGCTATATGATCTTAGGATCTTATCTGAGAGAATAACAAGCACAACAATCAATCACAAGAGACAATGAACACAAATATTTTTTTTGGGGAAACCATAAAGGAGAAAACTATGCAAATTCCTCATAGATAGAATTAGCACCAAAAGTAAAACCCAAAGATATAAATATGATCTTCCAACAGCAGTAGTCTCTCTCTTTCTTGTCCTGGCTTCTTCTCTCTCTCTCTCTCAGTTATGCGCTACAACTAAGTGTGAGTGAATGTGTATTAAATATAGAGGCTCACTCTCTATTTCTACTAATTCCTAACTTGAAAATAACTCACTAGGGCTGACTTCTCTAGGAGAGTCTAATAACCCTAGGGCCCCACAACTACGGGTACTTTAACCCTTGATCAATAAGGAGCGTTACCTTCTATGACTTTACATTACTTGTTTACATTATTGAATCTCCCAGTAGGAACATTAGGGTATCACATGACTCAATTACATTACAGATACTTCTCGATACAAACATCGAGGTACAATACATAAGATATATAAGTGAATACATTCCGAAGTTACAAATGCATCAACACACATAGCTATAAGGATCCTCATTGTCCTTTCCCAAAACTCTATTCAATGTTGTCTAGAGATCTTTTGGGTATTCAGGAAAATAAATAAGGTAGTGCATGCTTGGAGAGACAGTTGGACAAATATCTCCAATTGCTCTATCATAGTCATTCAACCAATCACTTGGTTCTTCATAAGATTCTTCACCAACTCCAATAGATATCTCATAGAGATCTTGTATCTTTAGAGATGAAATCATCTTCAATTTCCATTCTGAATAGCTTGTGAATGGAGAGAAAAGAGGAACTGATACTCTTGAATCCATTCGAAGTTGAACCTACAAAATAAACCTGCAAATATTGAAAGGAGGATTAATTAATGAACTCTCAAAGATCTGATATCATGTAGAGATTTGATATTCTATGCTCTGATACCATGTAGAATTCTAAAGCCTTGATGGCATAAGGAATTTCATAAACAAGCTAAGGATCTAGGCACACAATTAACCTCACAGAGAATTATAGAGAATTAGAATAAGGAGAGAATAATANGAATGATCAATAAATGATAATTGATATTATTACATAGGTAATACATCCTTATAAAGGAAAATAGAGTTGCTAGAAGACAACTCAAGCTAGCTCATAAAGAATGCTTACTAATTATGACAAACCCCATAGTTGTCTAAAGCACTATCCCAATCTACTAAGCACCTCACTAATTAGCAATAGCATGTGTGAGTGATGATGAGTGAAGGAAATAATTGCTAATCCTAGAATATGGAGAGAAAATAATGGAGGATGGGTTGGCAAAAAAAGCTTCTAGTTTCCTAGTTGAATAGATTTACCTTATCCACAGAAAAACAAGAATTTGTTGTAAAGCATAGTTACCAATTCTAGATGGCCATAAAGAGTTCAAGATCAACCCAGAATCATAAATAAATCATTCTTGGGATATAGATGGAAAGTGTTGACTCTAAGGTGCAAGAGGATGCCAACTATCTAAAAGCTAGTGGGTAGGAAATGAATCAAATAATGATTAATTATTTTATGAGTAGGTTTATGATATTCCAACAGATTCCATGTTGGGATTGAGCAATTTTGAGACCCAAGAATTGGCTCAACAATCCCAAATCTGTCATGGAAAATGCATGGTCCATTGCATCCTTCAAGGGGGAAATCTCTTTCTTTGAAATTCCTTTAATCGGTAGGTCATCCACATATAAAACAATAATAATTATAGAACCATGAATTAGCTTCAAATATACATTCATATAATACTTGCATCGAACAAAACTTAGTGACAGTAGAAACCCACCAATATTGGCATACCAAGCCCTATGGGCTTGCTTGAGCCCATAGAATGATTTCTTTAACCTGAAAACTAAATATGGATTAGAAACAAAAAATTATGGTAGCTGCATATAAATATCTTCATTCATATCTCCATTTAGAAAGGAACACTTCACATCCATGTGATGTACCTCCCATTGCCTTGAAGCTGCAATGGCAAGAGCTAGCCTTATGGACTCCATCTTTGCCACTGGTGCAAAGGTCTCAATGTAATAAATACCATGTACTTGAGAGTAGCCCTTGGATACCAATATTGCCTTATATTTAAAAGGTGACCCATCAGCAGAAAACTTGGTTTTAAAGACCCACTTACACTTTACTAGCTTTCCCCCTGGGGGAAGATCAACTAGTTCCCATGTGTTGTTCTTTTGGAGCAAGTTGAAGTCTTATTTCATGGATTTTTTCCATGTTGGATCATGTGATCATATGTATGAGGATAATATTCAACAATCAAATAAAACTTCTCATCAAAGAGTGGATATTTTACACAAAGGGAACTCTCAAATTGAGATCTAGTCCTCCTAGTGTCACTAAGATTTCTAGCAAGTTCCCCAACTACATGAATTGTAATTTATTCCTATTTTGGTCTTGTACTACTGTTATGATCTGAAATTAAATCATCATTACCATACATATCATAATCATAAAACTCATTAGTCTCTTCACTTACAATTAGTGGTTGTGGTGATGAAGAGGAGTCTCCAACTTCAACTCCTGCTAAAGGATCTTCTTCGAACTAAACACTTATTTCAATGAAATATTTGTTAGTTCTCAAGTTGATAACATTGTACCATTTTGAATATTTAGAATACCCAACAAATAGGAACTCTTGGATTTAGGGTTGCAAATCCTTCCTCTTTTTCAGTTGGAATTATATCCCAAGCCTTTGAGACAAAAATCCTGAAATGGGTCACAACTGGCTTGTGCCCACTCCAAGATTTGAAAGGAATAATACCATAAAGCTTCATGTGTGGCACCTTGTTCTAGATATAGGATGCATATTTTATATCCTTGGTCCAAAAATTTGGTGGCAAATATTTAGCCTCCATCATGCAAGTTTCCATCTCCTTGAGTGATTTGTTCTTTCTCTCAGCAACACCATTTTACTGTGGTGTGTAACGAATAGAATGCTACCTTCATCTTTACAATAATCGATGAAATTAGACTTGACATACCCACCACCATTGTCATATCTGAGGATCTTGAGTCTCCTCTCATACTAGTTCTCAACCAAGTCTCGAAAGACCTTGAAGAGGTCAAAAACTTAAGCCTTGTGCTATAGGAAATAGACCCAACAATACCTGGAAAAGTCATCTATGAAGGTGAGTGCATATTTGGCTTGACCCATGGACATATTAGGGAATGGACTAACAATTTCACTGTGGATTAACTCAAGTGATGCAGAGGTTCTCTCATGACTATCTCTCTCATATTTATTCTCTGGGTGTTTTCCTACGATGAAACCTCAGTAGACTCCCTTAGAAAACTCAATATTTGGTAGCCCTATTGTTACAGAGAGAAATTCCTATGGCTTGGGGTACCACAATAGACAGCTTGACTCCATAAATCAATCTTTTCCAATATGCAATAGAAAGTAAATGTCTAACACTAAAGGATCAAACCTCGTACCTTATTCCGGACGGTTGAAGTAGATCCCCGTTGAGCTTTCCAACTTCGGCTTGAATTGATAAATTACTTCCTCAACAACAAGTAAACAATACAAGCATTCTATATATCATGGTGTTAGATCTATTCTAGCATATATAATCAATAATGTATAAGCATTTGACATAATCCCATGGATAAAATATTCATTCAAACACACATTATTGGACAGGAAAAGATATTTCTATTAATATAAATATGAGATTACAATAGATACAACCTCTGATGGCACGTTTGCAAACCAAAGAAACTGAATCCCCCACTTGGGCCTCCACCACCTCAACCCTCCATCTCTTGATAGCAAGCTCACAAGAAAAAGGCAAGCTTGGGAAGAACACACTATTGCTCCAAGGGACAAAGGGATGTAGACTCAAGCATAAGTTCCGCCAACAATGGACTATAGTTTCTTTTCTCTCAATTCTCTCATATGCCTTCAATGTACCATCGAGTTCCTTATATAACTTTTCAAAGGGGTAATGAAAGGTTGAATCCAAGCAATCTCAAGGCATAGGGAAGGCCAGGAGTCAAGTGAGTCAGATCCAGGTCAAGGAAAACTCCAAAAGGATTTGGATTTTTGTACACATCCCGATATACACGATTTTAGTGGTCAAACCCGCGTATATACGCGCTTATAGGTTTAAAAGTCGCGTGTATCATTTTTCACATGTTTTTAGGGATGATCAAGGAAACATCAAAGGACAAAAAATGGTCCATGGGGTCTAAGGAGTCTGCAGCGGGACAGGGGAAGGCCATACAAAGTGTGATTTACCTCGAGTGGTAAAATCATCTATAACACCTATGACCATATCTTTGTCACTCAAATCAGAAAGATACTTATAGTGAATATGGATAAATATCTCATTCCAAGTCTTGCTTGCCTCATTAGCATGAGTGAGAAGAGCAAAGGGATTTGAGTATGGTAGGAAATGGGAAAACTTGTATACGTTTGAAGTGTGATCCACAACACCTTTTTCTATGACTTTACCATTCAAAATCTTTAATATTTCAACTTCGTTGGTGGAGAAGATGAATTTCTTTTGAGACCCAGTTTGAGTCATCTGATACACTGACAAGAAATTAGAGGCAAGACCTGGAACATACAACACATATTTGAAATAACCATGGTAAAGATAAATCCTACCCTTCCCCATACTGTCAGTGAGAGAGTCATCTCCCAAGACAATTTTTGGACCTTTCCAAATGTCATGAGAGGAGAAGGTATCCATTGTCAAAACCATATATCTGGAAGCTCCAGAATCAATGATGAATCTAGGTGAGCTTGAGGTGCCAACAACCAAGGTATGTACTCTCTCCTTGTCTTCTAAATATGATCCTCCTTCCCTCTTCTTTGAGCAATCAGGAAGGGAGATGTTGTTCTTCTCTAGAATTTTGGTCAAAATGTCAATTTTATTTTTCATACAAGAGCTCTCAAGATGATAGCCCTTACTACAGTATGCACATTTGCTCATTTAGCCTTTGTTCTTCTTCTTCCAGAAGTTCTTCTTGGAGCCTGAGGGCTACTCTTGTGACTTTGACTTGTCTCTATTTTTCTCAAGTGGATTTTTATCTTTTTTATTTCTTTTTGAATCCACCTTTGAGTCTCCAGCAACAAAATCTTGGTCTTTGGAAGGTTTGATGGTGCCCATCCTTACCAATTTATCTTTCTCCTGGGTGAGGGATTCCATGAACTCAACAAGCTTAGGAATATTCTAGGTCTGCATTGTCAAGTTTGTGGAATGGAAGGTCGAAACAAACACTAAGTAGTCAGGAAAAAGATTCGAGAGTATGGTCAATACTATTTGATTGTCCTTCTTTTCTATCCCACGTTGTTTTAGCTACAAAACGTGGGCCTTAAACTTGGAAAAGTAGAGTTGCAATGATTTGAATCTGCTGGGACTCAAGGAGATCAATTCATTCTTGAGTTGATGTCCTCTCATCTCATATGTCTTTCCAAAAATATCTTCAATATTCTCCCAAACCTCATTAGGTGATGTCAATGCATCAAGATGAAAGAGGAGGTGTCTTGAAATGCTCAAACACAAAATACCATAGGCCTCATCCCTCTTGTTGTGCCATTAAATTTTCTCTGCATTTGCATTGGGATTTTCCTTAGTTTCCATGGTAAAATTTTAGATACCTTTCACTCTCAACAATATCTCCATCTCATCTTACCATTCGAATAAATTGAATGGAGTCCAGATGATCCTTTGAGATTGGTCCATATCTCAGCAATTGTTCCCTCCAGTCAGTAGAATGCGCTCCCAGTCACTGGTTTCAAACCTGCAATAACAATTTGGAAGGAGATAAATCGATATACAAAGGCTCTGATACCATGTGTAAATTGAACCCAAGTGATAGAACAATTACACTCACAAAATTGATAATCAAACATGAAAAATTCACACAAAAGGAGACTGAAATTGGAGCATAACAAAATCCTGTATTGAATGAGTGTACATAATACAATCTCATCAAGTAATAGGATTTCCAAATATATAATTACATCATATATTTTAAAGTATAAGGATGCTATTCGAATTGGTAAAAAAGCAGGCTTACTAAAACTAGTCAAATCCCCCATAGGTGTATAAAACACTTTCCAAATCTATGAAGATTCTCATGAATTGGATAAATAAGATAGGACAGATAATAAGAGATGGAAATATATCAGATCCATGATTTTTATTTGGAGAAAAGGAAGGAGGATGATGTGGGAAAAAAAAGGTAGTTACTCCTTGACTAGCTTTTCCCTTTTTCCTTAAAACTATTGTAAAGCAAGGAAGCTTTCAGAAAAAGAAGAACTGCACTTTTAGAAACCAGGAATAAAATCATACTTTCTAAAAATGTTTCCAAGATGATTCCAAAGCACTCCATGACCCAGTTTTAGCATGTGCTGACTTCTAGGTGCAAGTGGAAGCCAACTAGCATAGTGAGGAATCTAGGAATCGAGGAATAAGACAAAAAAATTTAATTAATCTCAAATATGGGTAACCATGGGTTGATTATTCTAACATAAATCTCTTAAGAAATGGAGACACTACATTCTTGGAAAGGAAACGTTCATCCTCACTGACCATAAACCTTTGGAGTTCACTCCATCCCAGTCGAAACTATAGACACTCAACAACTCAAGTGGATTAACTACCTACAACAATTTCAGTTGGTAATTAAGTATCGGAAAGGAAAATCCAATGACGAGACTGAGTTTCTTAGCATGCCACCCATTACTCTACTATGTATAGTGATGAGTATGCATGGTTATGACACCGCTACTTGGCCATAATTGTATTCAGTAGACTGCGATTTCTCTACAATTTATCGATAGATTTAGATCGACACACTTTCTACTATTGACTACTTCCTGAAGGACACTTTTATATACAATCTTGGACAGCCGTGTACCGATCGATGAGCATTGAAAGAATCTCATTTGGGACGCGCACTACAGCAAGAATGTAGGACATTTTGGAGTTGCAAAAACACTTTTTATCCTCCAAAAGTATTTCTACTGGCCTTCACTTAAATCTAATGTCAACAAGTACATTTGATCATGTGTGGTTTGTGCCATTTCTAAACCTCCAAATCGACAACAAGGACTGTACACAACCATTCTAGTTCCTAATCAACCTTGGGAATCTATTTCTATGGACTACTTGACAGGATATCCTACTACCAAACATTAGCATGACGTGATATTAGTAGTAGTCGATAGAGTTTCCAATATGGTTGTACTCATACCATGCAAGAATACTATGATAACACAATAGACTTCTCAGCTTTTCTTTGGACATGTGTGGAAAATATATGGCCTCTCATCGACCATTATTTTTGATAGAGATGTTATATTTTTCAACACCTTTTGGAAAACTCTCTGGAAACAACTCGACACAAGACTCTCTTTCTCAATAGCCTTCCATCCGCAGATATAAGGACATATGGAAGTTGTAGTCATAAAACTGATTCGCATGTAAAACCACAAGCATCATCAAACATGGGATGAAAACCTACCATACATACAACACAACTACAATTGTGCTCAACAAATCTCTATGGGAAAGAGTCCAATTGAGATCTATTACAGATTTCAACCCTTAGCACCTATCAACTTAATCAGTTCCTCGACACAGTCGAACAACATCAAATTCAAAGGACGAGAAGTGGAGAAAACATTGACGTTTAGAGATAAAATATACAACATTCAGAAGCAGGAACATGAGATTTTTCAATGAGCTAATGCAAAAGCTAAGGCCTGACATGAAAAACATCATATTCCTCATTCATTCCTAGTTGGGGATTAGGTTTGGTTACATCTAAAGAAGGAGCGCTTCACTGGTCCATACAGAAAGATGAAACCTCTATGATATGGTCCATACAATATCCTTAAATAGATTGGAGAAAATTATTTTCAGCTCAACATTCTTGCATGCCTTGGCCTACATCTAGTTTTCAATGTAGATATACTTTGAACATACCATGCACCCTTGCTAGAACAGAACAACTTCCAGATAGTAGAACCCGAAGACATCTATACATATGTTCAGGAAACTCTTCTTTGCGACACTTTTGTGGGATGATGCATATTCCATACAAGGACAAACTCCATTCCCTTGTTTCAAGTGGCTAAATATGGAAAAATCCCCACGCAAGGAAAATGGTACTCTACTGCTAAATTAGCCAACATGTTTCCTCACCTGAGCGAATACACAAGAGAGACCATTGTTTCTTAAGGAAGGAGGAATCATCGAACAAGCAGTTGACAATTTCATCTTCGAAAAGTATACCTCGACATGTTCACTCGACAGGTTCTCCTTCGACAACTCCACCTCAACATGTTCACTTGACAGGTTTTCCTTTGACAGGTCTACCTCAATATGTTCACTCCAACAGGTTTTCCTCGACAGGTCTGCCTCGACATACAACATACCAACATGCTCTGTGACAGTTGAACTTCTTAATTGTTATAACTTTTTTTGTAATTGAATGTAATGGGTAGTCACCAAAGTGTCTCATCATCCTATATAAGCATGCACACTAATGTAATATAAAACATTCTGATTCCTCCATATTTCATGGAGAAGAAGTAATAAATTGGTTTGAATTCTTGCATATTGTTTGTGTGCATACTTTTTGTCGGCCTAGTGTATTTACTACTTTCATGGTTCTTCTTATATGCTCCATCCATAATAGTACTCGACTCAGTTAGCTGATTGTTTTCCCCAGCGTGTACCTGGGTACGACTTGGATCTGATTTTCACACGAATACTTCAGTCAAATTCAATCTACCAAGTCATCCTGATGAAAATACCTAAGGAAGGATCCACCACATCCTAAGTTCCCATACATAAAGTAGGTTAAGTTCCTTTCAATTCAACTTGTTTTACCACATCTTAAGTTCCCACACAAAGGTGGTTAAGTATATTCCAAGAGAACCAGTTCTTCTTTTTAGTATGATCCATTTAGCTAGAATGAAAATTTATTCTTGGTCAACTTCTTTGGTACCTTCATTTATCCACCTAGAAGTGTACTATCATGCTCCTTCCAAGAAAACACCCACTACTTTTGCATTGACAATGTCACTACCCAAGAATAAGTCTTCTTCTCTTCCTCAATTTTATTAAATCACCTCTTATAACTTATCCTTTTCTTCAAGGAATTACTCATCCACTAGTGTCTCCTTTTACCTCCTCTTACCTATTTTTATCCAATTCCTTCTTTTGTTCCATCCATTTCACAACCTAGATATGGTTCAACCTTTCTCAACACCTCTAAAATGTCCTCCCAAATGTTAAGACTTAGTTCATTTTCTACCTCAAGAATAGTCTTTTCCACCTACATAACGTTTCAATGAAGTCTTCGACTTCCTTCAAAATTATGGTGAAGAGTTTTTTACTACTGAAATTTTGTGTGGGTGAATTCCACTAGGTGCTTGTTGAGCACATGCATAAGTTTATGATTGTAAATTTCAAGTCAACCATCACAAATGCCTTCCAACTTACCTCAGGGACCACTCCTTGCCTCTAAGTTCACCCAGGCATGAGAAGAAATGCACTTAAACTATCTACCACAAACTTTACTTAAAATACTGGTTAAGAGTTCACTATCATACCACCTGTCACAGAAGTGGTAGTGGTGAATAACATCACAACAACCCCAAGTTGTTTTCTGATACTACTTATCATGAAAGTTACAATGGTGAATAAAAATGTAGCTAACCATTGTTCATATCTAATATCAATTGTTATAAAAGTGATAGTGGTGAATATTATCACAACAACCCTAAGTTATGCTCTGTGGGACAACTGTCACGGTCTTACATTCTACCCAATTTTTTTTCATCGAACTTAGGAATTTTTGGGTCCACTTTTTTTTTGGCACCTGTAGTCATGTGAAACTACCTTTCCTCAACCCTAGGTATTTTCCATCGTGTACCTACTATGAATAGGATATTCCTCTTTTCCTAAGGTATTCTTATAACTTTTCCTTAGACTACAATCCATGAAAAGCAATTAAGTCCTACTAAACCAAGTTCATTCAATAGTTCAACATGAATCCAATTGTAACCCTTAGGACACCTCATCTATACTTAAC
>LPNX010317314.1:169019-280156 GCA_001517045.1 Pseudotsuga menziesii | reverse complement strand
CCCATATTTACTACTTTTTACATTAGTTATTCAATATTAAAAGTTTTACATCAGGTTACAAGATCTCTCCCATAATATTCATTATTATTATCCTTATTATTTTATGCCGACATGTTAGTAACGTTACATCACGTTACAAGATCTCCCCCATAATATTCACTTTCACTATTATCTTTTGCCGACATGTTAGTAACGTTACATCACGTGACAAGATCTCCCCCATAATATGCACTTTCACTATTATTTTTTGCTGACATGTTAGTAACGTTACATCACGTGACAAGATCTCCCCCATAATATTCACTTTAACTATTATTTTTTGCCGACATGTTAGTAACGTTACATCACGTGACATCACGTGACAAGATCTCCCCCATACTGGGCTGTAGAGCGCCTCTCGGCGCAAATATTCAACACTTAGCCTATTTTTCCATTAGATAATGTCAATAATTTACCAACAGAAAGTATCACATGAAATAGAACAACATTCATCCCAATAAACATGTACAATACACACGAACATGTACATGTGAAACCCAAGGTGGATGCCTTAAATTTTATTTATGAGAATAATGTTTCAATATATAATAAGGGATTCAAACCACCTACCCAAACCTATTTTATAGAAGCATAATGATTCTAAGTAAATGTATCCTTTTCTCAATTCCCAAAATTTATATACAAACCAACCCCTAAATATACCATAGGGATGCCTCCTACAAGTCTTATTCACCTCTTTGTTTTTCACTCAGCTACTCCAAATTCACTCTAATTTGGAAACCCATAACTTAGCACAATATTAAATCCCACTTTGAAATTGTAAAAATGAATCACTTTACAAAGCTAAGTATCCTTGAATCTTCCTTGATCCCTAAGTCAATTTCAGGAATTCATTATATATGTGAGTCTTTCCAAACTCTTGCAAGCCTTGGCAAGTCTAAGTGGGTCCAAGTGTTTGCATCCAACTCCATTTTTCTCTCATGGTTTGTCTATTGACATCCATTTTCAAGCCCATTGTGCCATGCAATTGAAAAAAATTCCATCACATAAGTTCCCACAATTATGCCCATTGTATCTATGTCTATTGAAAGTGTGTCCATCACATGCACCGATCACATCTCTGTATGTCGCAAATTTTCCTAGTGAGCATTCCCATTATATTTTCATTTGTCACAAGTGTTATTGGTATACATGACCATTGCATTTGAATCAGTTGCAATTGTGCCCGAAGCATGAGGTTTTCACTCAGTGAAACTATGCCATAGAGCCTTCATTCGTGGAACATTAAAGAGTACCTCTAATTTCACTAGCTATTGATAAATACCTACCAAAATCCTTTTGTTGAGCCCCCCTCTTGGTACATATTTCCAATTAAATATATATATATTTTTAGTATATTATCCCATATTTTTACTAGATACCCTTTTTTAAGCCTCTAATACATATAAACCCACTATACCCTACATATTCCCCCCCAATACCTACAATATATTGACCCTATTTTTCAGAATTTAAAAACCCCCCTTTATGAATGAACTTGGTAAGGTACTGGTCAACAAGGTGAAGCCCCTATGTCTCGAATGCTCCCATTGCAAATGCATTCAACAAACTATTCCCAAGTGCACCCAAGAAGTGATTTTGTCAATGTCCCTCCAAGTGCACCCAAGAAGTGATTTTGTCAATGTGCATCCAAGTGCACCCAAGAAGTGATTTAGTCAATGTACCTCCAAGTGCACCCAATTTGTTTTTTCCCAAGTTCACCTAACAAGTCCATGAATCCAACATCTATCACTTTTATGTGTGTACAAGTTCTCCTATGTGATGTGCATCCTTCCAAGTGCACCCACTTAGTCCACCTATATAATGTGTTCCCAATAGAGTCTACCCAAGCCATATATAAGATGACTAGTTCTTCCTTCTACTTTCTCCATCATGCATCACACATGCCTATAGATTAGGTTTTCAAAGACAACCTTCTCTACCTTTTAAATTTCCCTCCAAGCCTCTCTCAACCTATCCAACTAATACGAGCTTCCAATGTTTGTGATGTGCCTTCCCTTCATGAAAGGGCATCCAACATGTTCATGGTGTGACTTTTCAACAAGCTAAGGAACCCCAAATTGACTCCTCTAACCATAAACCTCAAGCCCTAGATATCCCTTCTATCCAATTATCATTAAGGTGATAATGCGATGGAGCTTCCCAAAGCTTCTTAAGGTTAGGGACTTACAAGTTTCCAAAGGGGCCATTTAGTACAGAAAGGAAACCCCTTCTAGTACACATGAGGGACTATTTCACAAAAAAAGGGTATATCCATAGTGTTGTGTATGGGATAAAGATAAAGGTGTCTATAAGGTTGAACATGTGATTTGTCAAGGTGTTGGTTTATCCCTTGAACTTTTCATCCTAGATATCATGAGTTAGCATTATGGTATTCTTGAATCAGGGAAAGGATGCATTGAGTGAATGCAAATGTAAATGTTGGCACAAATATTTGACTACATTGTTTGAATGCTTTTTGTGTTGGTATGCATATATAGTGATCTATGGTATTTAATTGCATTTGATATGTTGGTAACTAAAAGTGCCATTTAATTATGGTATGCCATAATTTTGATATCATTTCATGGTATTTTGTGAATGTTGAAATGAAATGATTGTATGTATGAGCAATCATGACTTGCATCACTAAATCAAATCTTTGTCAAGGAGGAGATATTGTAGATAAAATTGTATTGGGTATAAAAATAAGTGTAATTCCATAATGAATATTGATGAATATTATGTGCAAGGGCCAAACATTATCAAGGGAATATCATAATTGCAAACTTTTCTTTTTGTAAAGCGGATTCAAAACTCTGATTGATTTTTTTGTTGATAACATCTCATTGTAATTGTATTTGTAGGATACAAGTGAAATGATGGATCTATATAGTGAGGATATATGAAGGATACTATAATCTATAAATCATGGAGAGGATGCTACCATGATGATACTAGAACCCTATTATATTCCTTGATAACCTTAAGCTATTGTCTATTAGAGGTTTCCAATGGGATTCCTTGGTAGTAAGACTCTATATGTATACATTTTTCTTACATGTGAAAGCCTTGGTAAGATGGATCAATGAGGGACGATTTAGTAAAGAAGGGGATGCTTTAATTAGGAGGGTGAGTGTAGTAATGGAGAAATAAATTGAATAAAGTTTTTGTGAGAGATTCATGTTATGTGTTGGTAAGGATCAAGAAGGAATTCTATGATTGGGTGTGCTATATAATATAGTGAGATGAATCTCGCCTATAGTATCCTTGTCGACAAGATATAGATTCATACGAGTAAGTGTTGAGATTATTTGCATGTTTTATGACATGTATGAATGTACATATAAACTTTAACGTTATGACTTTAATATTCCTATGGATGGAATAATTGTTGCTTAGAAATGGATATTATATACATGTTTACCTTGATTGTTATTATATGTATATTATAAAATGATAATGTTGATGTATTTGTAACTTTGGAATGTATTCATCTATGTATCTTATGTATTGGAACCTGATGTTTATTCCGGGATGTATCTATTATGTATTTGAGTCATGTTGTCATACCCCGATGTTCCGATTGGGAGGATCAATAATGTAAATAAGTCATTTCAAGTCATTGTTAAAGTCCCCATAGTTTCGGGGCACTAGGGTTATTAGACACTCATAGAGATGTCGGCTCTAGTAAGTAATTGTTAAGTGAGGCTGACATGATTGAGTGCACTTCAAGTGAACAAAAGAATGTAAATAGAGAGTGAGTCTCTCTATTTATCACACACATCACTCACTCACTCAAGTGTGGCGCATTAGTGAGGAAGGAAATACACTGGGACTAGACAAGAAGAAGACTACTGCTATTGGAGTGCATCTTACTGTTTTGGTGTTGATTCTATCTCTAAGGAAGTTACAGGGTTTTCTCCTTTATGGTTTCCCCAAGAAAAAATCTATGTGTCTCTTGTCTCTTGTGATGTGCTTGTGCTTTATTTTTGTACTTGTTATTCTCTCAGTAAAGATCCTAACATAATGCTAGCTTAATGTTGAAAAACTAACATGGTATTAGAGCTAACTTGAGAAGAAGACACTGTGCAGCTGCTGGAACTAGGGCTTCCTAGTTTGTGGACCTTCCTCCACAAATTTTTAGCAAAAGTAAGGTGGAAAAACTCTCCTCCTTAGGGCACATCTTTCTGTCGAAACAGAATCCAATTCTGAGGTTTTTCAGTTTTGGACCTATCACTACTATCGAAAATTAGGGCTTTTTACAGAAGAGGAATTTTTTAGTGATCCCAAGCCTAGATTGATCTCCTCCCCAAAATAGAAGTTAGGGACAAATTTCAAGGCATTTGGGTGGACAGAACTCCAGAAAAGCTAAACCCTAATTTGCTCCTGAACCAGCTCTACAGGATTTCAGCTCAAGTTTCAGATCCGACATCTTGAACCTGGTAAGATCTAAAATATTTTGTATTTCCATTTGAGGTTCTCATTTAAGATGTCTCATCATACCAAGCTTGATGAAAAGATTGAGGGAGCTGATAACTTCTGAGCTTGGAAGTATAGGATCTCCCTGGTCCTAGAAGAGAATGAATTAGACTCCTACATTCATGAGGAGGTTCCAATTCCAGAGGGAGATGAGGCAAAGGAATTATATAAGAATAAGATGGTTATGACAAAGAGAATCATTGCTGATTCTATTAAGGATCACCTTATCCCACAAGTGTCCTCTCTCAAGACACCTAAAGCTATGTTTGATGCCCTAACCAAATTGTTTAAAGGGAAGAACATCAATCAGAAGATGACCCTGAGGAACCAACTGAAGAATGTGAATATTCAGAATGCAGAAACTATCCAGTCTTACTTCATAAGGGTTTCTCAGATCAAGGAACAATTAGAAGCTGTTGATGAAGAAGTGGAAAATGCAGAGATTATGATGACTACCTTGAATGGCCTTCCTAGGTCATGGGATGCTTTTATCCAAGGAATCTGTGCTAGAAAGAAGTTAGTCAAATTCAGCAGACTATGGGAAGAGTGCTCTCAAGAAGAAGCTCGGATAGTAGCTCGAGAAGAGAAGATGGGTAGTGAAGATCAATCCCTCACAGTTCACTCCAAGAAGGGAAGAAGAAAACCTCATTTCTGCAAAGGTAAGAGCCCTCATTCTAACACTAGAAAGGATCTATCTAGATTTAGATGTTAAACATGTGATGAAAAGGGACACTTTGCTAAAGATTGTCCTAAGAGAAAGAACCACTCTCATAAGAAGAAGAGCAACAAAAGAAGACATCATGCTCATGCTGCAGAGGATGATGAACCATCTAGAAAGAGATCCAGATATGAAAGTGAAGATTCTTCAAGCGAGGATGAATATGTTATGATATCAGCTCTCACAGGTAACATTACTCATGGAAGTGATTATTGGCTTATAGACAGTGGGGCTTCCAAACATATGACGGGATTCAAGGAATCCTTTGTAAGACTGTCAGAACATGAATCACCTCACAAGGTGAAACTAGGAGATGACTACCAATATCCAATAAAAGGTAGTGGGGAATCCTCTTACAAGATAGACTCTGGTAAGTCTCTAACAATGAAATAAGTATTGTTTGTGCCAGGACTCAAGAATAACCTTCTCTCCATTTCAGCATTGGATGCAAAAGGAATGTGGGTTGCATTCATAGATGGTCAAGTCATTATGTGGCCAAAAGGAAATACTATCAATGATGCAGCTTGTAAAAATTTAAGGGTAATCCAGAACAAGAATTGATCCATGACATAGTAGAGCTAAATGAGCTTTGGCATAGAAGGCTTGCACATGTGCATTACAGAGCACTACCTATTGCAAACAAAGCTGTTGAAGGTCTTCGAGAATTTCAAGCAAAACATGATGGAGTTTGCAAAGGATATGCAAAAGGGAAGAATAAAAAGAAGACATTTCCCAGCAGTGAAAGCAAAGCCAAAGGCATACTAGAAATCATCCACTCAGATGTATGCGGTCCTATGTCATAAAAATCACTAAGCAGGTATGCATATTATGTTTCTTTTATTGATGATTTTTCTAGAAAGACATGGATTTACTTTATGAAGAACAAAGATGAAGTATTCAGTAAGTTCAAATAATTCAAAGCCTTGATGGAGAACCATACTGAAAAGAAGATCAAGACTCTTCGATCAAATAATGGTGGAGAATTCACTTCGAATGAATTCAAAGAGCTATGTAAAGAATAAGGGATTAAGAGGGAGTTGTCTACTCCTTATAATCCACAACAGAATGGGATTGCAGAACGGAAGAACATAACTATCATGGAAGCTGCAAGAGCAATGCTTCATGATCAAGACCTTCCTATGCATCTTTGGGCTGAAGCTTCCAGAACAGCGGTATATGTACAGAACCATACTCCACATAGAGTACTCAAAAAAAATACTCATAAAGAAGTCTTCTCCGACAAGAAACCAGAAGTCATCCATCTTAGAATATTCAGCTATCCCGTATACATACACATTCCAAAAGAGAAGAGAACAAAATTAGATCCTTCAGGAAAGAAGGGCATATTTGTGGGATACTCTGAAAGCTCGAAAGCTTACAGAATCTAATTCCCAAGATACAAGAAGATTGACATCAGCAGGGATGTGACATTTGATGAAGGCATAGCTTACAGCAAATCCAGAAAGAGACCTGCTGAAGAACCTGAAGAAGCAGAAGCAGAAGTACCCAGAATTCATGATACAATCATGGATGAAGAAGCTGAAGAAGAAGATTGAGATTTCGAGGAACCACAAAGACCTGTAGATCCACCTCTGGAGAATAATCCTCATAAGAAGAAACCTACTTGGGTACACGAACTTATCCAAGGTTCAGAAATATATGGGGCTCCAGAGGAGAATCACAGAGAAAGAAAGAGAACCAGATCCAATTCCGGGTATGTAGCTTTACTATGTGATTTCATTAATAAAGAACCTTCCAGTTATGAAGAAGTAGTAAAATAGAAAGAATGGAAGGATGCTATGATCGAAGAATATCAATCGATCATGAAGAATGATGTTTGGGATGTTTTCCCAAGACCAGAAGGGAAGTTAGTTGTAACTTCCAAATGGATCTACAAGATCAAGCATGCTGCAAATGGTAGCATTGAAAAATATAAGGCAATATTTGTAGCTCAGGGTTTCTCTCAGAAGGAAGGAATAGACTATGAAGAAACCTTTGCACCTATATCCACATACACTTCCATCAGATCAGTACTTTCTCTGGCTGCAGTGATGAAATGGAAGATACACCAGATGGATGTCAATACTGCCTTCTTGAATGGTGTAGTAGAAGAGGAAGTGTATGTAGAATAGCCACTCGGTTTTGAGACACATGACAGAGAGTCTCATGTATACAGATTGAAGAAAGCCCTGTATGGTTTGAAACAGGCACCCAGGACTTGGTACAGAAGAATTGACAGCTTTCTATCCAGTTTGGGCTCTACCAAGAGTAAAGAAGATTCCAACCTTTACTACAAGGTTGAAGATGGAAACCTAGTGATGCTCCTACTGTATGTAGATGATCTATTTGTGACAGGTACAGATGGGTTGATTGCTGATACAAAGAGAAATCTTGCTGCCGAGTTTGAGATGAAGGACTTGGGGATGATGCATTACTTTCTAGGTATGGAGGTGTGGTAGATTATAGATGGAATCTTCCTTGGACAAGGGAAGTATGTATTAGAGATCCTAAAGAGGTTTGGGATGATGGAATGCAAGGCTATGGCCACACCTATTGCATTGAACCTAAAGCTATTGAGTGATGCTTCATCAGATTCGGTTGATGCTACAATGTATCGTCAGATGATTGGGTCATTGATGTACCTGACGAACATGAGACCAGACATTTGATTTGCTGTGAACACCTTGAGCCAGTACTTGACAGATCCGAGAAGTGTCCACTTGACTGATGCAAAGCATATTCTAAGATACCTGAAGGGTACAGTTGATTATGGGCTCAAGTATGATGCGAATCAAAAGATTAACCTAGAGGGTTATGTTGATTCAGATTGGGCAGGCAGTGCCATCGATAGGAAGAGTACTTCAGGATGTTGCTTCAGTATGGGATTAGGTGTGATCTCTTGGTTTAGCAGGAAGCAATCCTGTGTGGCACTGAGTACAGCTGAAGCAGAGTATGTCGCAGCTTGTTTAGCTAGTTGTGAGGTAGTATGGCTATGGAAGCTACTGTCTGGTATATTTGATCTCCAGTTGGATGCTACTTGTATACATTGTGACAACCAGAGTTGCGTGAAGTTGTCAGAAAATCCAGTGTTCCATGACAAGTCGAAGCATATCGAGATCAAGTATCACTATATCAGGGATATGGTGTAGAGAGGAGCAGCGAAGCTCCAGTATGTTGCAATGGAGGAACAAATAACTGATGTATTGATGAAACCATTGGCTAGGCTGAATTTCGAGTACTTCAGGGAGAAGCTTGGTGTTCTCCAGATCGATATTTCCTCCAAGAGAAAGTGATGAGACCCATAGCCATTTTGACATGGTCAGAGGATTGGTTCCTTCCATGGTCAGATGTAAGGGCTGAGCCATTCTATCATGGTGAGAGGATTGGTTCCTTCCATGTCAGATATGAGTGTTGGCCATTCTGTCGATTAGGACAGATGTAAGGGAAATTTCCATTCTAAGAATGGAGGCACCTGGTCAGTTACCAGGATCACTCAGTGTAGGACTGAGTAGCCATTCTGATGTGATAGAGGGATGTGTTCCCACTTGATCAGATGTAAGGGCTGAACCATTCTATCATGGCTAAAGGATTAAGTTCCTTCCATGTTAGATGTGAGTGTTGGCCATTCCGATGAGCAGGTCAGATATAAGTGCAATTGCCATTCTGAGAATGGAGGCACCTGGTCAGTTACCAGGTAGCTTAGCCAAGGACTGGGGGCCATTCTGATATGATTGCTGGGATGTGTTCCCTCATTATCAGATGTGAGTGTAAGCCCTTCCATCACTGTGAGCAGGATGTGTTCCCTCTTGGATGGATGTAAGTGCAGTGCCTTTCTGGAGCGACTGAGGGATGTGTTCCCACATGCTCAGATGTAAGTGCAGGAGCCTTTCTGGAGTGACTGAGGGATGTGTTCCCACGTGCTCAGATGTAAACACAGGAGCCTTTCTGGAGCAACTGAGGGATGTGTTTCCATGTGCTCAGATGTAAGTGCAGGAGCCTTTCTGGAGCGACTGAGGGATGTGTTCCCACATGCTCAGATGTAAGTGCAGGAGCCTTTCTGGAGCAACTGAGGGATGTGTTCCCATGTGCTTAGATGTAAGTGTAGGAGCCTTTCTAGAGAAACCGAGGGATGTGTTCCCACATGCTCAGATGTAAGTGCAGGAGCCTTTCTGGAACGACTGAGGGATGTGTTCCCATGTGCTCAGATGTAAGTGCAGGAGCCTTTCTGGAGCGACTGAGGGATGTGTTCCCATGTGCTCAAATGTAAGTGCAAGAGCCTTTCTGGAGCGACTGAGGGATGTGTTCCCACGTGCTCAGATATAGGTGCAGGAGCCTTTCTGGAGCGACTGAGGGATGTGTTCCCACGTGCTCAGATATAAGTGCTGGGCCTTTCTGATGAGTAGGTCAGATATAAGTGCTGGGGGAAGACCTACATGGAGGCTAGGCCTACAACCAGCATGAAAAAGGGTTGGCTCTGTAGAAATTCTTGTGATGAGAAGAATCATGAGATAGCACCAGGGATGATCCAGATCGAGCGATGATTGAGATCCAGTGATGACATCCAGTGATGATCTAGATCCAGTCATGATGATCCAGCAATGATGATCCAGATCGAGTGATGATCCAGATCCAGTCCAGTGATGTTGATCCAGATCGAGAGATGATCCAGATCCAGTGAAGATGACTTGAAGAATTAGAATACTCAAGATGCAAATGATGAGATGATCCAGTTGATACAGAGAAGAAGACCAGTGCTGAAAATTGTGTCGAAAGAATACCTTCCTAGTTAAGAGGGAGTGTTGATGTATTTGTAACTTTGGAATGTATTCATCTATGTATCTTATGTATTGTAACCCGATGTTTATTCTGGGATGTATCTATTATGTATTTGAGTCATGTTGTCATACCCCGATGTTCCGATCGGGAGGATCAATAATGTAAATAAGTCATGTCAATTCATTGTTAAAGTCCCCACAGTTTCGGGGCACTAGGGTTATTAGACACTCATAGAGATGTTGGCTCTAGTAAGTAATTTTTAAGTGAGGCCGACATGATTGAGTGCACTTAAAGTGAACGAAAGAATATAAATAGAGAGTGAGTCTCTCTATTTATCACACACATCACTCACTCACTCAAGTGTGGCACATTAGTGAGGAAGGAAATACACTGGGACTAGACAAGAAGAAGACTATTGCTGTCAGAGTGCATCTTACTATTTTGGGGCTTTTACTGTTTTGGTGTTGATTCTATCTCTTAGGAAGTTGCGGGGTTTTCTCCTTTATGGTTTCCCCGAGGAAAACTCTTTGTGTCTCTTGTCTCTTGTGATGTGCTTGTGCTTTATTGTTGTACTTGTTATTCTCTCAGTAAAGATCCTAACATAATGCTAGCTTAATGTTGAAAAACTAACAGATAAGGCCTTGGAAAATTATCAAGGAAATGAAAGGAATAGTTAGTGAAATTTTTTCATTGTCCATGATAGTCGATAAATGCTAGTTGCAAAGAAGAAGACAACACTACTAATGTAGCAAAAGGATGGAGACATGTAGACATGTAGACATGGTATCATTGATATAAATAAATATCATCGAAGACGATTCCATTCCAAGGGTTATGGGAATGTAATATCCCCATTTTCAATCCATAATCATAATGTAATAAATGTATGAATTGTGTGACGTGGTTTATGAGATCAAAGGAAAGCTAGGTGGTTTGAGCTGTAATGACCTTGTGTTGCATTGTAAACATTCCTAATGTGGAGCTCAAGGGAAAGGCTTGATTAGTGAATGTGTATAAGTTTCAATGGTGGAATAATACTAATTTATGGTAGTTATATTTTCCATACTCTACTTATGGTTGTGTAAAAGAATGTATAAAAATAAAAATACATAATACTATATTATCCACCAA
Source organism: Pseudotsuga menziesii (assembly GCA_001517045.1). Lineage (NCBI taxonomy): Eukaryota > Viridiplantae > Streptophyta > Pinopsida > Pinales > Pinaceae > Pseudotsuga > Pseudotsuga menziesii. Next base: position 269,010 of record LPNX010317314.1, on the reverse strand, counting down.
AATATTTTCTTAAGGGAGAAACAGGGGGACCATGACCCCACAAGATGGGAAGAGGAAACTTAGGGGTTGTTGGGTGATTTGGCATTGTCATTGTCCTATTGAAGTACCACCCTTTCCTTTTGATGCTTCTTTATAAATTTTCCCATCAATCTTTGACTTGTATGTGTGTACAAAGTACAAGTGACATATCCTTGGGACGAGACTATGTCCTTGGTTCAATAAACTCGATATACATTGTGCATTTCCATGACCTACACTAGATATTGTTTTGTCAATATAGAGGAAAATTGAATTTCATATTTAGGATCATACATGGTTACGGTTTCCTTCCTTAAATGAGTGCTTGGATTTCATTGTGGAACTCATAATTCTTAGTGTAATACCCCCATTTTGACCCTTAGAATGTATTGGATTTATATGTAAATATTGTGTATATGTGATGTATGATTTCCTAGCATGGATCTCAAGGGTAGGCCCCACTAGCGAATTCTCACATATTAAAGGAAAGTATTTTATATTTTACTAGCCATGTGCTAGTAAGCCATGGAAAATTGTAAAATCATGTAAATATTTATAATGTAATAAAAATACCAAGACTTGGCTATGGAAGAAACTAAAATGAGGGGGCCATGTGTATCCATTATGGAGAGGTAAGGGGTTGCAAGATTGAACCCTATGTTTCCAAATGTTGTCTTGAGAACCCATACTGACTCCCTTGCTGATATTTAATTTTAGTGTAAGAAGGTAGATGAGAAATCAACTCATGAATTTAATCGAGAATGGGAAAACTTAGAAATTCATATGGATGAGTATGTGCTCAGTTTACTTGACCCAGAATTTAATCTCCCTCATGTTAATTTGTTCCCCATCATTCACATTCCATTGTGGATCCACGGAACATCAATTTCCAACTTGTTATGCATTCCCTAATGTGGAAAAACTAGAAATCATAACCAAAAATTAAGTTGCGCTTAGAGTGTCTAGACGTACTAGAAATTTGTGTGAATGGTGAAATCCAATGAGGAATCCATATATAAAAATCATAGCGTGAATTTGAGAGTGTAAATGACCCAAAAATTCATGGGAAGATCCATATTTGTAAGCCTAGGAGTCAAATTTCGTGATGGAGAGTCATGTGGCCAGAATTTGGAAAAATGCAAGAGTGATTTGAAGTGGGGTAGATATTCGAGGTCAGAATTGATTGATAAACCTAGTGAACAAAATAATATCTAAATATTTAGGATCTTGGACCTTTCTATTCCCACCCTAAAGAGAACTGGAGGGAAGGGGCACTTGAGGGACCGTGTAGCAGAGAAGGGAACCTTCCTTGTGTTGGGTGTGGAGGGTATTGTGGGTGCCAAGGATGGATGAGATCAATTGAGATGTATGTATATCTATGGTTGAGATCGCATGACTATAATTCTCCTTCCATGTCCCCTTGCATGCTTGAGAAACCCAGTGGTGTTCTGGATTAGAATAAGTGGTTGTTCCTATGGTTGTGGGTGAGCCTGAGTAGTTCCTCCTTAGAAGGGGCACCTGAAGGATTGTGTAGCAGAGAAGGGGACCTTCCTTGTGTTGGGTGTGGTAGTTATTGTGGGTTCCAAGGCTGGCTGAGATCAATTGAGATTAATGTAGCTCTGTGGTTGAGATCAGTGGCTTATCATTCTCCTTCGTCGTTCGCTTATATGCTTTACAAACCCATCGATGTGCTGGATTAGAATGAGTGATTGTGCCTATGGCTATGAGTGTGACTGACTAGTTCCTCCTTAGTGGATACATAACCCAGCTCAGGGGTAGTCTTTAAGCTAAAAGAATATAGGATGGAAAGAGACCTATTGTTGGGTGGAACATTGCTCTTCCATATCTAGATTCTCGAGCGATTTCAATTAAAAGATAAGTGTTTACTAAATTGTCTTTGATTATGTCAATTTTATGTATTATGAATTACTAGTTGAATTGTTAAATTGAATGCATGTGACTAGCCTGAGAATGAGTTTACTTCTATGCATTCTTTTGTTACTATATGTCTATGATGAACATGCTAGTAATTAACAGATGTGTGTGCATTAATAAGGTTTAATTTCGTTGTGTTTATATTCTTTCATTTGCATGCACATTTAGTTGTTAATGAATTCTGTGATATGACCTTGGGCGCAAAATTTAGTGCCCTACACATCGTTCATGTTCCCTCTGTGGGTTGGATTGATGAGAGGGGACATGACAGGTAGGTTGGATTCATATATCGCACCCATTATCCTCTAACCAACAATGTTTCTACCTAAAAATATCAATAACACATTGTCTATCTTGATTTTGATCATCTCATTGTTGAAAACAACAAAACTCCTATGAAAAAAATACTTGTTGTTTTTTTCTCAAACCCCATTAAAATAAACCATCACACTAATCATTTGCTATACTCATGGTTTTGAGGTAAGATTGAAGTTGTGAAAACACACAAGATACATGCAAAAAATTTATTATAATAAAAATCAAACTTAAATTAGTTGTAATAAACTTCAAGATGTTTACCTTAAATGACAATTCAAATATATGCTTTCATTTTCATATTAGTGGTGTCTTTCCTTTCCTCCATTTTTTGTTCCAAAATGGTTGCAAGTATCAATTGGGACAATGTACAAGTTCAACATGTGATGGTTCTCATTATAATAGAGTTGTCCATTGCTAGTGAACCTACCACTAACAGAATGTTTGATTGGTTGAATGGTTTATATGATTAATTTCTTAACTTTCCTCTCCTTCCTCTTAGTGCTCCTCCTTTGTACTAATGTCTCTCCACATAGTCCTCCTTCCTTTGAACATTCCTGCATGCTTTGTGTGGATACTAGAATAATGCATGATTATTTGTGGGGTTGATATTATTTATTGTTCAATGTTCTTCTTAAAATACCTTTATGTGTCTATCCTACTAGCATAACCCTCTCCTTTATAAAACCCTCCTACTAAAACAACTCCCTCATTTATGTGACCCTCCTACTATCATAATTGACAACCTTCTTTATGAGGTCCTCCAGCTAACATAATTATCTTAACCACACTCATTTATATGATTCTCCTATTAATATAAACCCCCTTCATAATATATGATTCTGTTATTAACATAATACACAATCTTGCTTTATGATTCCCTCCTACTAAACATAATGAAAGTAACATCCATCATCTTCTTTCGTAGAGCCCTCGCAATAACATTCCTCTCCCGTTTTTCTTTGACACCACTACCAACACAATGCTCGATTGTTTGTGGTGTTAATATTGTTTTTTTTCTCAATGTTCCTTTCCCTTATTTATTGAGACCTATTTCTAAGCATGGTTGATATAATTTGTGTTCCCCTCTATTAACATAATGCTTTATTGTTTGTGGATTTAATAGCTTCGTACTTATGATGACGCTCCTCTCCCACCATTTTGTGACCATCCTATTAAGTGAGGTTGATATAATTATTCATGAAGGCATGCCCAACACTCACATCTGACCATGAGAGGAACGAATCCAGTCATCTATGTCAGAAAGGCTCAGCACTCACATCTGACCATGAGAGGAACTAATCCATCATTCATGTTAGAAAGGATCTACACTTACATTCGACCATGCGAGGAACCAATCCAACATACATGTTGAAAGGGCTCTGCACTTACATTCGACCATGTGAGGAATCAATATAACCTACATGTTGAAAGGGCTCTGCACTTACATATACCCATGTGAGCAACCAATCCAAAATACATGTCAGAAGGGCTCTCCACTTACATTTAATCATGTAGGAACCAATCCCACAGTCACATTAGAATGGCTCTCAACCCTAGGCTGAGGATTCCTAGTAACTAACCAAGTGCCTCCATTCAAAGAATGGCATTTATCACTTATATCTAATGATGTAGGAACCAATCCTACAATCACATCATAATGGCTCTCATCCCTAGGCTAAGGATTCATGGTAACTGACCAGGTGCCTCCACTCAGAGAATGGAATTCAACACTTATATCTGATCATGTAGGAACCAATCCTATAATCACATCAGAATGGCTCAACACTTATGTCTGACATGTGAGGAACCAATCCTCTCATCATGACAGAATGTCTCAGCCCTTACATCTGACCATGCAAGGAACCAATCCTCTCGCCATGTTAGAATGGCTCACGGACTCATCACTTCCGCTTGGAAGGAACCTCGATTTGGAGAATTCCAAGCTTCTCCCTAAAGTACTCAAACTTCACTCTGGCCAATGGCTTCATCAACATATCAACTTTCTATTCATCCATCGCAACCTACTAGAGCTTCACTACTCCTCTCTATACCATATCCCTGATATAGTGATATTTGATATCAATATGCTTCAACTTGTCATGGAACATTAGGTTCTGGGACAACTTCACACAACTTTGGTTGTCACAATATATACAAGTAGCATCTAACTGGAGATCAAATAAATTAGATAGTAGCTTCCTTAACCATACTACCTCAAAAGTAGCTAAATAAGTTGCGACATACTCTGCTTCAACTATACTCAGTGCCACACAAGATTGCTTCCTACTAAACCAAGAGATCACACCTGATGCCATACTGAAACAACACCCTAAGGTGCTCTTTCTATCGATGGCACTTCCTGCCCAATCTAAATCAACATAACCTTCCAGGTTAATCTTCTGATTCACCGTATACTTGAGCCCATAATCAACTATACCCCTCAGGTACCTCAGAATATGCTTTGCAATATTCAAGTGAACATGTCTCAGATCTATCAAGAACTGTCTCAAGGTGTTCAGAGCAAAGCAAATATATGGTCTCGTATTCATCAAGTACATCAAGGACCCAATCATCTAATGATACACCATAGCATCAACTACTTCTGATGAAGAATCACTCAACAGCTTCATGTTTGATGCCATAGGTGTGGTCATGGCCTTGCAATCCATCATCCTGAATCTCTTCAGGATCTCTACTACATACTTCCCTTGTCCGATGGAGATTCCATCTACATTTTGCCACACCTCCATGCCTAGAAAATAGTGCATCATATGCAAGTCCTTCATTTCAAACTCGGCAGCAACCTTCCTCGTTGTATCACTAATCAACCCATCTCCCCCTATTACAAACAGGTCATCTACATACAGTAGGAGTATCATTGGGTTCCCTTCTTCAACCTTGTAGTAAAGGTTGGAATCTGCTTTACTTTTAGTAAATCCCAAACTAGATATAAATCCATCAATTCTATTGTACCATGTCTTGGGTGCCTGTTTCAAACCATACAGGGATTTCTTCAATCTAAACACATGAGACGCGTTATCATGTGTCTCAAAACCGAGTGGTTTCTCCACATACACTTCCTCTTCCACTACACCATTCAAGAAAGTAGTCTTGACATCCATATGGCATATCTCCAATTTCATCACTGCAGCCAGAGAAAGTGCTGATCTAATGGAAGTGTATCTAGCTGCAGGTGCAAAAGTTTCTTCATAATCTATTCATTCTTTCTAGGAGAAGCCATGAGCCACAAATCTTGCTTTATATTTTTCTATGCTACCGTTTGCAGCATGCTTGGTCTTGTACATCCATTTGGAAGTTACAACAAACTTCCCTTCTAGTCTTGGGACAATATCCCAAACATCATTCTTCATGATCGATTGATACTCTTCGATCATAGCATCCTTCAATTTTTTCCTTTCTGATGCTTCATCATAGTTGTAGGGTTCTTTATCAATGAAGTCACATAATAAGGATACACACTCAGAGCAAGACCTGGTTCTTTTTCTTTCTCTGTGATTTTCTTCTGGAGCCCCATATCTTTCTGCACCTTGGATAGCTTCTTGTACCCAAGCAGGTTTTTTCTTGTGAGGATTCTTCTCCTGAGGTGGATCTACAGGTTCTTGAGGTTCTTCTAATTCTTGATCTTCTTCTTGAATTTCTTCATTCATGGTTGTGTCAAGAGTTCTGGGTGCTTCCGTTTCTTCAAGTTCTTTAGCAGGTCTCTTTCTGGATTTGTTGTAAACTGAGTCTTTGTCAAATGTTACATCCTTGTTGATGTCCATATTCTTGAATCTTGGGAAGTATATTGTGTAAGCCTTCGAGCTTTCAAAGTATCCCACAAATATACCCTTTTTTCCTGAAGGATCTAACTTTGTCCTCTTTTCTTTTGGAATGTGTATGTATATAGGACAGCTGAATATTCTGAGATGGATGACTTCTGGTTTCTTGCTGGAAAATAATTCTTCAGGTGTCTTGTTCTCGAGTACTCTGTGTGGAGTACGGTTCTGTACATACACCATTCTTCTAACAACTTCTGCCCATAGATGCATGGGAAGGTCTTGATCATGAAGCATGGCCCCTGCAGCTTCCACGATCATTCTATTCTTCCTTTTTGCAACCCCATTCTATTGTAGATTATATGGAGTGGATAACTCCCTCTTAATCCATGATTCTTTGCATAACTCTTTGAATTCATTTGATGGGAATTCTCTGCCATTATCTAATCAAAAGGTCTTGATCTTCTTTTCTGTGTAGTTCTCGATCAAGGCTTTGAATTCCTTGAACTTGCTGAATACTTTATCTTTGTTCTTCATAAAGTATATCCATGTCTTCCTAGAAAAATCATCAATAAAAGAAACATAGTATACATACCCGCTTAATGAACTGGATGACATTGGACCGCATACATCAGAGTGAATGATTTCCAAGATTCCTTTTGCTTTCCTTTCGCTACTTGGAAATGTCTTCCTTGTGATCCTTCCTTTCACGCATCCTTTGCAGACTCCTTCATGTTTTGACTGCATTTTTGGAAGTCCTTTAATAGATTTGCTTGCAAGTGGTAGTGCTCTGTAGTGTACATGTGCAATCCTTCTATGCCAAAGTTCATTTGGCTCTATTGAGTCATGAACCAAATCTTGTTATGGTTGGACCTTTAATTCATATAATCCCCCCTTTTGTTCTACAATTACTATTGCATCATCAATAGTCTTTCCTTTTGGCCACATGAGCACTTAGCCATCTACAAATGCAACCATGATGCATTTTGCATACAGTGCCGATATGGAGAGAAGATTCTTCTTTAGTCCTAGTACAAACAAGAAATCCTTCATTTTCATAGACTTTCTAGAGTCTAGCTTGTAGGAGGATTCACCACTACCTTATATGGGATATTGGTAGTCATCCCCAAGTTTCACCTTATGGGGTGAATTATGTTCGGATAGTTTCTCAAAAGATTCCTTGAATCCTATCATGTGCTTGGTAGACCCACTGTCAATAAGCCAATCTTTGCTTCCATGTGTGACAGTTCCTATGAGAGCAGAGATCAGAAAAAATTCTTTATCACTTGAAGAGTCTTCACTTTCTTGTTTTACTCTCTTTCTGGGAGGATCATCATCCTTAGTAGTGTGAGCATGATGTCTTCTTTTGGAGTTCTTCTTCTTCTTAGATCCACTCTTATTCATGGGACAATTTCTAGCAAAGTGTCCTCTTTCATCACATGTATAGCATTTGAGTTTGGATAGATCCTTGTTTGTTCTTACAGAATTATATTTCTGATGAGAATGCTTACCTTGGTGATGATGATTGTCCCTTCTGCTTTTCTTGGAGTGTGATGTGAGAGCTTGATATTCATTTCCTATATTTTCTTCTCAAGCTACTATTTAAGCTTCTTCTTATGAGCATTCTTCCCACAGTCTACTAAACTTGATTAGCTTATTTCTAGCATAGATTCTTTGGATGAAAGAATCCCATGATCTAGGGAGACCATTCAAGGTGGTCATCACAATTTCTGCATTCTCCACTTCTGCATCCACTGCTTCAAGTTGTTCTTTGATCTGGGAGAGCCTTGCAAAGTATGACTATATGGTCTCCTCATTCTGGATCTTTACATTCTTCAACTGGTTCCTCAAAGTCATCTTCCAGTTTATGTTCTTCCCTTCAAACAATTTGGTCAGGGCATCAGACATAGCTTTAGGTTTCTTGAGGGAGGACACCTGTGGTATCAGGTGATCATTGATTAAATCAGCAATAATCCTTTTAGCCATGACCAATTTCATCTTGTGCAAGGCCTTAGCCTCATCTTCCTCTGGAACTGGAACCTCTTCAGTGATGTAAGAGTCCAACTCATTTTCTTCTAGGACCAGGGAGATCTCATACTTCCAAGCTCGGAATTTATCATCTCCCTCAAGCTTTTCATGAAACTTGGTATGATGAGACATCTTATCTAAGAACCTCAAATTGAAATAAAAAAGATTTAGATATTACTAGGTCAAGATGTCGGAACTAGATATGGAGCTGAATTTCTATAGACTTGGTTCATGAGCAGATTAGGGTTTGACTTTCCTGGAGTTCTGTCCAATAAAAAACTTTGATCTTGATCCATAAACTTTGATTTTGAGGAGGAGATCAATCCAAGCCTGGTCTCACTCAAAAATTCCACTTTTGTGGAAAGCCCTAATTTTCGGCAGCAATGTCGGGTCAAAAAATGAAAATGCTCAGAATCAGATTCTACTTAGACAGAAATATGCACCCTAGAGAGGAGATTCATCCCAACCATCTTTTGCTGAAAGTGTGTGGAGAGAGATCCAAAAGGTAGGAAGCCCTAGTTTCTGCAATTGCATAGTGTCTTCTTCTCAGGTTAGCTCTGATACCATGTTAGATTTTTAACATTTAAGCTAGCATTATCTTAGGATCTTTAACTGAGAGAATAACAAGCACAACAATCAAACATAAGACACAATGGACACAAAGATTTTCCTCGGGGAAACCATAAAGGAGAAAACCCCTCAACTTCCTCAAAGATCGAATATGTACCAAAAGTAAAACCCCAAAATAGTAAGATGATCACTTGACAGCAGTAGTCTCTTTCTCTCTTGTCCCAACAACTTCATCTCTCTAAATTATGCACTACAATTGAGTGTGAGTGAGTTTGTGATAAATAGAGAGGCTCACTCTCTATTTATACTAATTCCTAACTTGACAATAACTCACTAGGGACGACTTCTCTAGGAGAGTCTAATAACCCTAGGGCCCCACAACTGTGGGGACTTTAACCCTTGATCAATAGGAGGGTTACCTACAATGACTTTACATGACTTGTAGATGCTAGAGAGTTTGATCTAGGAAATGTGCGAATCAATAGATGGTAGCAGTAGATTAGGATAAATAAGACAGAGAGCATGAAAGAAAGAAAGAGTCTAAGCTGAAAGCTAGATCTAGGATAGTCTGCAGTCAGATGCAAGTTGAAGGCACCATATATTTCTCATGCCAAATGAAGAGAGACTTGTGGTTTTTCCCAGATGGGTTTCCACATGAACTCTCCTGTGTGTTGATGATTGAATGTGTATGGTTGTTTGTGTTTTCATTTGTTTATGATTATGAAGCAAGTCCTATCATCATTGAATGAATATTGCACTGTCAATAAGAGCTCAAATACATGAATAGGTTATTATGCACTGCTTCTGAGTGTTAGTTTACGTCTACGGCACAAGCGTTGTCGCGTGTCTATATGTCGTGCCTATTTTTTAGCTACTTTTATATTCTTCTATGCTTAAAGTACTAAGGCCGAATCTATGTCACGTCATTATAGTTAGTAAAATATATGCTCATTGTGTGTTATAGTTTGGTAGAAATGACTCCATCCTCATGATTTGGTCGAGCTCCTTGGCCGTGCAACAAGGGACTATAATCCCTCAACAATCACAGAAACATGGTTCCAATGGTTACCCATCAACGATATATTTCAGGTGATACTATGCCTGCTTTGCAGGCATTGTTGATGAGGCTTGCTCTATCTGGATGGTATCTCGAGTGTTTGTAGGGTTGATGGGCTATGTAGCACCTGGGTCGTGCTAGTTAGGAAAAGTGTCCAACAAATGGTTTTGTTTCCAGGACCTTATTGATCAAAATGTGGGAAACGTAGTGGCACCTGACCAAGAGTGAAGTCGAGGAGTGGCTGGAATCAAAGATGTTGATATTTGTACAGAAGGAAAGTGATGGTTTACAGTTGATCCCTGAAAACTAGTTGTAGCAATATCCATATTCAAATATCCATGAAATTTTTTTCATAGAATTTCCCATTGTATTGCAAGAGTAGTTGTTGGATTTAGCAACCTGACAGACTAACTTCCAGTGAAGAGGAGTAGTTGAATGGACTGACCTGTTGACACAAGAAGTAGCACAAGTAAGTAACCCTATTTCTAGAGCTGTTGATTTTTGAATTGATAGCATATTAGAAGGATATGTTACTGAGTTCATTGTGGAAGCGATAACCTCGTATAGCTAGCTAGAGAGACATTTTTTCCAAGGACCTTGGGCAAGGTACCTTATGTCTATAAACCTATGAATTAAAATGCTCCTTTATGAAAAGGGTATTTTACAAATCAATGATTGAGTCCCACGGTCCATGAAGGGGATATGCTATGCAATATTTAGGAGTAATATGGAAGGTAGTAAGAAGAAACATTCTCAGGAAGCTTAGAAGATGAGTTGGACACTGGATTCTTAAGAAGCAAAACGAGGTTTTGGTCAAGAAAGAGGAGGAAGGTAGCAGAAGGCAGGAGGGATTATAGCCCTCCCAGGGAAGGTGAATATGGATGTGAGTCACACCTAGATGAAAGGTCCTGCAATGAAGAGGAGGTTTATAGTTTGATGTCTAAGAGAACAGAATTGAAAGAGTCTACAAAGATGCCAAGGACCGGACGTGACTACAAAATTCCAAGAATATCCCCTGAAGTGAGACCTAGAAGTTCCTCACTTAAACCGCATGCGAAAACTAGTAGTCCTAGTGTCTAGACCGGTACGGAAGGAATCCCATCAGCGACCCCAGTAAATCCAGCAAATCCAAGGAATCCAGTGAATAATCCCAGTGCCACCCTAATGGTGGGGACAGGTATTAGACTACCCACAATCAATGGGAATGGAATAGAGGATCCAGAACAGCACTGGTTCCTCTACGAAGCAGTATAGATGGTTCACCTCGTACTCAATGATGAAATTTGAAAAGCACAAATGATTACGAATCTGTAAGGCTGCACACTGGATTAGTTTATGAAATACTATGTAGTACCACTGGGGCAGCCACAGAGGACTCTTGAGGAGATTCGACATGTAATGATCTCGAAATTCAGAAAGCCAAGATATAAATCCCAATGTATAAATGAGATCAGGGAGATTAAGCGGGCTCCAGTAGAAACCATATGGGACTTTTATTAGCAGTTCAAGAAACTGATGGCCAAAGTAAGCTTCCAGATGTCATATGTGTAGCACAAAGAGTGGTTTATTGCTAATACTACCACACATTAGAATACCACTCATGCAGCAAAATATTTCGATGCAAACGGAGGCACTAGAAATTTCAATGAAGCTAGAGGCTTCACCTATTGGAGATGGCACTGCAGGAATGATACAGATTCAGCCACAGTTAGCTAATATGACTATTCAACTCCAAGACATAAAAAGAGGAAAAGAGGTGTAAGAAGACCTCTGGTGTACACGATGCCGAACCAATGGACATACCAAAGATGACTGCTCAGCCTACATGAACTACATATCATTTGGTGCACCAAACCCATTGAGTACCCAGGGGATTCCCTGGTGCAACATCTACCAGACAAGAGGACACTATGGCATAGATTGCATGTTCCTGCAAAAGATGGTATGTACCCCAGCTAGTCTATATCGTAAATTTTGTAAATCTGTAGGCCATGATGAAAATGATTGTAGGGCCTACCAACTTATGACTGAGAAAATGGTAGATGCATATCTAATGAATATTGAGGAGCAAGTAAAGTTTGAATAGGATCAAGCGTAGTTCCAAGCTATGCCTCAGTTCCAGGCTACGCCTCAGTTCCAGGCTGCACCTCAGTTTTAGGCTATGCCTCAGTTTCATCCTCCGTAGCAGTTTCAGATGGCACTGCGATTATAGAATATAGGCCCGCATAACCCATATCAATAGTAGTATGCACAACCGCAATACCTTCCACAACCACCTCAACCTTAGTTGACGGGGGATGGAAATTACAGGGCTCGAGGAGGAGGAGGATTTTTCCGAGGAAGAGGGCCAGTGGTGTGCTATAATTGTGGAGTGCAGATCCACTATGCTAGAGACTTCCCTAAACCTACGAAGACTTGCTCATATTGCAAGCAAGAGAACAATGTGGAGCAATGTCCGCAACTTATCGCTCAATGGAAAGCCTAGATGGTTGTAGCAGCTAACCCAGCACCAAATCCTCTACCGAATGCTCCCAACCCGAATGTTAATGCCAACATACAGATGATAGTCGTAGAACCAAGAGAACCAAGTGTAGCTTTGATAAAATGGGGAGGTGCCACGACAGGTGTAGATCAAGATACGTATACAGAGCCTGTAGTGCAAGCACAACCTACTATGCAAAAGAAAGCACCACTTGATGTTCAAGAGAAGAAGCGCATATTCATGGATGTGCATCCATAGTTCATAGGAATGGAACAGCCATCTACCTCAGGCCAAGTAAAAGATATGCCTGAGAGATTCCAAAATATATTCGAACAACAGATTGGGAACAAGAGTGAAAACAAGGTTAGTAAACTCAAACCATTCCTATCAAGTTGTTTGGTGCTAATCTAGGATAACGATGCACTTGCACAGTTGGAAGCTCTTATCGAAACACTTTCGAAGGAAGACCCGCCAACAAAGAAGGTTAACAATGTTAAGAAAAGTTCAAAATGGGACGCGAACTTAGGATGTCCACACATATTGGTGATTATGACGTGGACTATATCATCCTCGACCTAGGATCCGATGCTAACATTTTAACATGCTAGACATGGTAAATAATGGGCAAGCCACCCCTAGAATGGTCCCCAATTCAATTAAGGCTTGCTAATCAGGAAAAGGTCCTTCCCATTGGTAGACTGAGTCAGGTCCAAGTGGATATTGAATGATTGCACACTTTTGCAGACTTCAAGGTCATCAATATAGTATATGATACTAACCCATATCTCGTGCTACTGGGGATTGATTGGGTGATGGAAAACAAAACTATTATAAAATTCAAAATAGGGACCCTATAATTTGAAGATGATGAGATGAGGGTATTTGTGCCCCTCAATCCACTAGAAGGACAAAGGTACATTGAACCTATGTTCAAAGAAGGGCAAGGTGATCACCTTGAAAATATATATAGTGTCACTTCCCTTAAGGAAGATTACATTAATTCTACTACAGATAATAACCTGAGCTGGAGATGCATGAGTTCATGTACATCAGACTCAGGGGAGGCACTTGAGAACTGACATAATCTATTACATGAAGTCTCTATGAGGAAATGTTCTAGGATAAATAGTCTATCCAATGAGTGGAAACTCAGTCGTGGCCAATGCCTACATACGAAGGACTGCTTAACTTGGCAACGTTCTTGACTAAGTTTGAAGAATTGGTAATAGAGCCACAGCAATTATCTGCGTTGGAATTTTCACTATAGCTACACCCATGAGATGGTGGGGTACACACAAAATATTGATAACTGAATGGCTGTAGTGTAGATGGCTGCTGGAAGTAAGGTTCAGAGATGAGGTCACAACTGTGATGCAAAGGTATAGAGGGTTATCAAACCCTGTTGAACACTTGGAGAAGTGTTCTGCAGTGTTCTCAAATTACCCGTGCCAGGATTGGGCTCACCATTTCATCCATACCCTCAAGACAGAACCCAGAGGCTGGTACGCATCTATGGAGCTGTGCCAGGAAATAAGAGAATGGGAAAAAGTTGTGCAGAATTTCATATACACATTCCAATTCCCAAACAAGCAACCAACAGTTGATATCCCATTGAGGGCTATTAAGGATAAGATATTCATGGATATCCCACTGGGGATCGAGTATTCTCAACCCTATACTGCACATTCCCACCAGTGCTGTGAGACATTTCAGCACTAGATGACATGCTATAACCTCTCCGAAGATCTAGAGGATGATCCCAATGACATTAATATTCCAGAGTCCGAAGGATCACGCGTAGTAGAAGGAAGCAACATTTCCAGTGAACAGTTCATCAAGCAACTAAAGATCAAGAAAGTTAACATTGGGTCGGAGGACAATCCAAAATTTTCTAACATTGGAGACTATTGGGACGAAGATACAGTAGCCAAAATCACTGATCTATCACATGAGTTCCAGGACCTATTCCCAATGAAATTCAGGGAAATGAAGGGGATAGTAGGAGATTTGTGTGAAATGAAAATTCCACTCAAACCCAAAGCAAGACTAGTAAAATAGTTCCCGTATAGACTAAATTTGTGCTATAAGGAAAAAGTGAAAGAAGAACTGGATCGCATGTTGGAAGCAACAATCATTGAACCTGTTGAAGAGTTGGAGTGGATAATCCCCATAGTGATTCAAGACAAAAAGGCAGCAGGCGAGGTCCAGATCTATGTCGACCTTAGGAAGCTAAATGATGCCTGCTTACATGATCCATTCCCAACACCATTTATAGATGAAGTCTTGGAAAGCATCGGTAGACAAGAAGAACAAATTCTTGGGCCACCATCAAGTCAGAATTGTGCAAGAGGACCTTCACAAGACAACCTTCGTAACATAATGGGGATGCTACCATTACATGGTAATGCCATTTGGCCTTAAAAAATCCCCTACTATTTTATCTAGAATAGTAGTTTGTACTTTTAAAGATTTCATCCATAAGTTTCTTGAAGCATATTTTGATGACTGGACGGTCTTTGGTCTAGTGAGAGAGCATATTGAGAATATACGCACGATGTTGGAAAGGTGTCGCCACAATCAAATTATGCTGGATTTGAGAAAATGTATATTTTGCACACCATTTGGTGTATTGCTGGGCCATGTAGTATACCGCGACGAGATCCTGGTCGATCCTATGAATGCGGCAATTATTTTGGACCTACCTCTGCCCACATTGATCACACAACTCATATCCACATTGGGACATACTAGATATTATTGAAAATTTATAGGAGGCTACGCAAAGATAACTACCCCAATGGAGAAGCTACTGAATAAGGACGCCAAATTTGAGTGGAATGAATACTATCAAGGAAGTATGGATAAGCTAAAGAACAAAATGGCCACTACGCCAATATTAATATTCCCAAAATGAAAAAAGGAATTCCATGTACATGTTGATGTGTCATCAATTGCAATTGGTATAGTATTAACCCAACCAGGAGAGGGCGCAATTGACCACCCAATTGCATTTGCAAGTAGGAAACTGTCAACAACAGAGAAGAACTACACCACAACTGAAAGCGAAGGGCTTGCAATGGTCTATGCACTACAAAAGTTTAGAAATTATCTATTGGGTGGACACTTCAAAATGTTCATTGATAATTTTGCACTGAAGTACTTGGTCAATAAGATAATGTTGGGGGGGAAGATTTGTTGGTGGCTCCTCCTATTTCAATAATTTGACTTTGAAGTCATTGTGAAGCCAGTCCGACTGAATTTTCATCTGTACCACTTGTCAGGCACTGAAAGTGGGGAGGAACCCAACAGCTTAGAGGATAATCTTCCTGATACGTAGCTGTTTTCTATTAACGTTGTCGATAAATAATTTGATGCTATTATACACTTATTAAATACAAGGATATGCGCCTGAAGGTTATTTGGCATGGAAAAATAAACAACTAGTTTTCAAGGCCGTGGACTACATGCTAATCATAGGACAACTGTATAAGTTGGGACTAGATGAAATACTATGCAGATGTGTCTTTGATCATCAAAGGCAATGGGTAATGGATAAAGTGCATGCAGGTGTTTTAGGAGCACACTATGTCGGGAAGGAAATGGTGTGCAAGATTTTGCAAGCTAGACTCTGGTGGAAAACTGTACATATGGATACAAGGAAATACTGTCGCGATTGTGATAAGTGTCAAAGAATAGAAAAACCATTACGATGTGATTAAATGGCACTTGCACGACAAATTACACTACATTCCTTTGATAAATGGGTAGTGGATTTTGTCCACCCTATTAGTCTCTTAGGGAAACAGACTAGTGTGCACTATATTATAACTACTACAGATTACTTGACAAGATGGGTAGAAGGGACACCTGTGAAAGATTACACTACTGCAACTGCGTCAAAGTTTATGTTTGAAGATGTAGTCACAAGGTTTGGTTTCCCTAAGATCCTTATCAGTGACCAAGGTACGCATTTTGTAAATAAGATAATTGTTGAACTGAATGCAGAATTCCAAATCCAACACAAGAAGACAACACCCTACCATCCTCAAGCAAATGGAACTGTTGAGGCCTTCAACAAGATACTGGAGAATGCTTTAACCAAGGTTTGTAATGTGCGTAGATATGACTAGGACCAGAATGTCTCAACAATATTATGGGATTACAGAACAACATGCAAATGACTAACTGGATACACTCCTTTCCATTTAGTCTATGGACAAGAAGCAGTTGTTCCCATGGAGTACATTGTATCGAGCCTGCGAATTGCTGCACTAACAGAGATGACAGATACTAACACTATAGAAGAAAGACTTGTGCAATTGATTCAAATGGAGGAAGCACGCTTCATTCTGGGCTTCCATCAAAATGTGGAAAAGCAGCGGTAGAAAGCATGGCATGACCGCCACATCAGAAAAAATTAGTTCAAGGTCGAAGAACTTGTTTTGATGTATGAAAACAAGTTTCTCAAGCACCCAGGTAAGCTCAAAATGCACTGGCTAAGCCCATATGTGGTTGCACACATTACTGAAGCAGGCACAGTAAAACTACATAAGCTGGATGGAACACTAGTTGTGGATATGATCAATGGTAGCCGATTAAAATAATACTATGATGATTACAGCATGGTCCCATAAGGCTGGGGTGCACAGCAAAAAAACAAAAAAAAAGAAGATCTAAAGGGAGGAAAGCAACGCGAGAAGCATCTCAAGTGCAACCCGGCACAGGAAAAGGAAGCTGCATTGAAAAATGGTGTGATGTAAACCCACTAATGAACCAACTAAGAAACAACTAATGGGAAGTGGAAAATAGCTGGCAGACATCGATGAACCATTAAATGCATGAGAATTCCAAAAAGAGTTGGCACTAGTGACAGCCCAATAGCATTAATTTGGAAACTTCGAGGAGAATGGCGGTGGGATTTTTGGTCCCATCCGTTGTATTAACCTTAACTACCATGAAAAGTACATAATGGAACCTAAGTGTGCTAGTAAAGGTGATGAAGGATGATCCCATGTGCTCCTTCAAATGGTCCATTATTGCCTCCAGTCACAGCTTGGGGGCCCGATCGCTTGTAAAAAGTAGTTACCTATGTCATTGTAACCTTTGTATTGCTTTACTGAGCCAAGAAACCAGAGATTCGAGCCCACTAAGTGAACCAGAACCTTCCCTCAAATCCAAATCCCATGATTGATGAGCTATCTAGTGATAGCAAAGACTCCATTGTTTCACAAGCTTCACCCCACCCAATAGTAGAGGTGACTTATGTCCCTGAACCCATTCGACCCACGAAAAAGACGAAAAAGATGCAGTCTAAGCTGAAGGCACCACAGAAACCACCGTAGAGGCCACCATGCCTGCCATTGGTAAGAGGCCATCTAATGCAGGTACCTACAACCCATCCACTATTACAACCTCCCCACTTCCTCTGGCCCCATAGCGAATATACCCAAGGCCTAAAGAGATGACCCAGTTCCACCACCACCATCACCACCAGAAGTAGAGATGACTAATGAGGAAAAGAACTTGCTTCCTCCATATGTATCACTGAGGAAGCCAGGTGCTGCAAGAGTGCTAGTGGACACACAGGAACTTTTAGAAGAGCCCACCATTCAAGAAGATGTCACGCGGTCTCAAGATACCATCACTCCCAAACTCTAGGACTTGAATTTTGAAGACTGCAACACCAAGAAACAAGACATTAAAGGAAAATTCAACTCAAAATGGGCCTCCTAATGAAAATTATAAAATACCAGTTAAAATAATAAAATAATATTTATTAATTTTGGAGGAAGAAAAGAAAAAAGTACTTTTTTGTTCGTATTTTCGGCACATCTCCCTGTGTTTTTACTCAAATTTTGATGGCAAGATCTCATTGGATGCATAATGAGTACCCACTCGGTATACTTTTGACGCACCCCGCTACCCCAAAAACAAGAAATACCTGAAAAAATGTGATGATGAAAAAAATGTGATGATGACATCATCATCACATTTTTTCAGGTATTTCTTGTTTTTGAGATAGCGGTGCCCACCAAAAGTATGCTGAGTGTGAACTCGTTGGATGCATAATTCAATTCCACATCCAATGAACTCTCCTAATCAAAATTTGAGTAAAAACACAGGCAGATATGTTGAAAATATGAAGAAGAAAAAAAGTAGTTTTTTATGATACCTATCTCCAAATTTTTATTAAAAATTTGTTTAAGAGGTGCTCCCTTTTTGAATTTTAAAGAATTTTGATTGGCTAATACACGATGACATGGAATTTGTATTATTTTTGGAAGGCCCATTTTAAATTGAAATTTCCTCTAATGGGAGTTGTCCATAAATCAATTCATGGTCACGGAGCCCAATGAATGGCCGAATGCAGACATTGTTTCTCCAATGGAGTGGGTGCATGGATTAGAGTAGTCAGGTATCTTAAACCTAATCCTGATGCCACATTTTGGCTGCACTGCCCCGGTCAGGATGTATGTTAAGGAACTGCTGGTATGCTTCCATGGAGGCTACCTCTAGCTGGACAAGTCATATGAGGTAACGGTGGACCTGGTCTCGGCCATCATAGGCCTCCCATGGCAAGGAGTTGACTCGGCCCCTTACTTGCACAAGGATGGGGAAAAACTATACAAGAACAACATGAAGATAAACTACCATCTTGTCCATAGCGGAAAGGGATTCCTCATTAGCTCTATTGATGACAATGTTGTAAGGGCTATAGCAAAAATCTTGTGCGGTAAGGTCCTGTGCAAGATGAGGCCTAGTGAGTGCACTGCTACAACAGTATAGATAGAAGAAAAGTGTGCCCAATGAGTACACATTAACTGGTCCCAGTTCCTCTGAACGAACTGATGGATGACGTGCTTGATGCGTAGGAGCTTCCCACGGTGAAGTTCCACTTTTCATGGCCTTTAATTCTTATATCATTTGTAACATGGACTCCGCCACTAGATTATCAACCCATGGATATCCTGGTAGAGCTCCTCGGCATGCCATTCCAAAACCTCTAGGACCACAAGGAAAGTAAACGCAAGACTGATACGAAGCTGGCATTCTTTCTCCAAGGAGAAAGGCTTAGATAGATTTTGTGCAAGAAATATAGATTGAAACCTATGACGATGGCGAGGTATCCATTCATTCACTTCCAGTGAGGTCCGCATAACATCATCCTGCATCTGTGTAATAACCCCAATAAGAAGGCACTCTCAACTTTATTCATCCTCAGAGATGCATATATCGAAAGGGAAATCAAATACTGGCCTAAATAATGGCTTAGCCAGTGTGTTAAGGTTCCTATAGAGTAGCAAGCATCACAGGGGAGTCCACCCAACCCAGGACTGCACCAATACCAATACCTAGGAGCATCAAGATGACTCCCAAGAAGAAGAAGAACAAGATTGAGACCCACCCAATGCCGATGAAGAAGACCCCCCTACTGATGAGGAGGTGCGCACAGAAAGAACCAGGAAGAGGAAGGGCAAAGAGCCCATGGAGGAAGGTGAAGAATCCTTGGGCATCCCACATAGGAAGAAGTAGAAGGCTAATTGACCCCAAGTCTTGGGCATAGCAAAAGAGGCTCTGACTCTTCTTAGAGAGGCGTTCACTAAAATAGCCAAGAAAATTTTGGGTAAGATCACGAGCAGGCAAAGCAACTCGATGGGTTCGCTCACTACTAAAGTTAACTGGCTGGCAGAGACCGTCACAGATGTGTGCGACACCATGTAGGCTAAAACCTGTGGTGTATACCCAGTAGACACTTTGGTGGCACCAGTGTTGTTCTCGCCCTTAAGAATAGAAATGCCCACGCAGGCATTTTCTACAGAAGAAGTAGAAAAAGAGGCAAGTATCCATAGCTTCAACAAATTAATTTTGGATTTCTCTAAGATGACCTTTCCATAGATATATTCCATTCAGCATGCCACCACCATAGAGCTTAGAATACAATAAAATTTGGTTTCATATCAGGAAACCAATAAATCAAAGGTGTGCAAACAAGTTATCAAGCTCTAGTAGGAAGACCTGGCAGCCCAAGCCCAAAATCAAGCTTCATTGGAACAAGCTATAAAGGAGGCAGTCACGGAACTGTCAAATGAGGAGGAAGAAGCCGAGGCAAAACTGTTAGAATAATCAACCCATAGTTACCCATATTTGACATTAATTTAATCAAATTTTGTCTTATTCCTAGAATCCTAGATTTCCTCTCTATGCTAGTTGACTTCTACATGTTCCTAGAAGTCAATACTTGCTAAAATGGGTCATGGAGCACTTTGGAATCATCCTGGAACCATATTTAGTATGTCTTCTTTATTCCTGATTCCTTAAAGTGCATATCTACCTTTTCTGAAAGATTCCTTGCTTTACATCAGATTTAAGGCATTAAGGAAAAGCTACCCTACGGGAACTTGCCTTGTTTTTTGACCACATCATCCTCCTTTATTTTCTCCATAAAAAAGCATGAATGAGTTGTATTTCCACTACAAATTAGCCTTCCCACTTTCTTTAGCTAATTCATGAGGATATTCATGGATTTGGAAAGTCCTTTTTGCACCTATGGGGGATTTGACTTGTTTTAGTAAGCCTGCTTTTTGACCAATTCAAGTAGTAACCTAGTGCTTTCGAATATCTCATGTAATTATATATTTGACCATCCTATTACTTCATATGGTTGGATAATGTACAATTATTCAATACAAGATTAAGTTATGCTCCAATTTCAGTCTCCTTTTGTGTGAATTTTGCATGTTTGATTAGCAATTTTGTGAGTGTAATTGATCTATCTCTTGGGTTCAATTTCCACATGGTATCAAAGCCTTTGTGGATTGATTTCTCTCCTTCCAAATTATTATTCTAGTTTTGACATCACTAACTGGGAGCACATTCTTCTGACTAAAGGGCACAAGAGCTGAGATATGGACCAATCTCAAAGGATCATCTTGACTCTATTCAATTTCTTTGAATGGAAAGCTGAGATGGACATATTGTTGAGAGTGAAAGGTCTCTACAAGGTTACCATGTCTACTAATTTAGAGCCCAATGTAGCTGTAGAGAAAATCAAATGGCACAATAGGAGGGATGAGGACTATGGTCTTTTGTGTCTGAGTATTTCAAGAGACCTCCTCTTCCATATTGATTCATTGACATATCCTAATGATGTGTGGGATAATGTTGAAGATATTTTTGGAAATATAGATGAGATGAGAGGACAACAAATTGAGAATGAATTGATCTCCTTGAATCCCAGTAGCTTTGAATCATTGCAACTCTATTTTACCAAGTTTAAGGCCCTTGTTTTGCAGTTAAAACAATGTGGGAATGAAAAGGAGGAGCAACTATTTTTTACCATTCTTTCAAAGCTTGGTCCTAACTATTTAGTGTTTTTTCGACCTTCTATGCCACTAAATTGATAGCTCGAACCTCGAAGATACCTAAGCTTGTTGAGTTCATGGAATCCCTCACTCAGGAGCAAGATAAATTGGTGATCATGGGCACCATCAAACCTTCCAAATACCAAGCTTTGGTTTCTGTAGATTCAAAGGTGGATTCAAAAAGCAATAAAAATGCTAAAAATACACCCAATCAAAAGAGAGACAAGCAAAAGTATCAAGAGGAGTCCTCGGGTTCCAAGAAGAACCCCCAAAAGAAGAAGAACAAAGGATAAATGAGCAAGTGCACATATTGTAGTAAGGGCTATAATCTTGAGATATCTTGTATGAAAAATAAGATAGACATGTTGACCCAACTCCTAGAGAAGAAAAACATCTTCCTTCTTGATTTCTCAAAGAAGAGGGAAGGAGGATCAAATTCAGAAGACAAGGAGAGAGTACATGCCTTGGTTTCTAGAACCTCAATCTCACCTAGTTTCATCATTGATTCTGGAGCTTCCAGACATATGGTTTCGAAAAAAGAGATATTATCTTCTCTTGACATGTCAAAAGGTCCTCCAAAAGTTTTGGGAGATAACTCTCTGACTAATAGTATGGGAAAGGGTAGGATTGATACTGACCATGGTAAGTTCAATAATGTGTTGTATGATCCAGGTCTTGCCTCTAATCTCTTGTCAGTATATCAGATGACTCAAACAGGGTCTCCAAAGAAAGTCATATTCTCCCCCAATGAAGTTGAAATCACTGATATTTTGAATGGTAAAGTCATAGAAAAAGGTGTTGTTGATCACACTTCGAAGGTATACAAGTTTTCCCATTTTCTACCCTACTCAAACCCCTCTGTTCTTCTTACTCATGCTAATGAAGCAAGCAAGCTTTGGCATGAAAGATTTGGCCATCTTAACTACAAGTATATTTCTGATTTGAGTGAAAAAGACATGGTCATAGGGTTACCAAAGATCAAGTTTTCTAAAGGAGTCTGTCAAGGTTGTATATGTTGGTAGGGGTTTTGGGTAAGTGAGCTACGCAACATCGTGGTAGTTACACAAGCTCACGTGACACCGCGCAAGGCCAGATCAACACGATGGGAAGAAGGATAACCATTTTTGAATATTTAATGTGTTAATTAACCACATTTTGTGGACATAGGTCATGAGTGGTTAGAAGTTAGTTAGAAGTGGACCTTTGATGTAAAGGTGCAAGACTATATATAACGCTATTTTTTCAATTGTAATAGAGGAATGAAAGATGAGAAGAATCATGATCATGATTAGCGCAAGACAAGTCCAATCTATTATGAACTATCTATGGTCTTGATGAGTCTTCGGTTTCGAACAATCTATGATCTGTCTATGTTAGATACTGAATTTTGGGATGTAATCAGTCTCCTGATGTGGAGAAGAATTATCTATTTTGGATCTATTGTGCAGAAATAATATGATATGATGGTTGTTTCCTAAATGGTGTCTTATGTTTTCTTGTTTTCTCTATTGCTATGTCAATGAGGGGTGTACTAAATCTATTTTTGATTTACTGATGTTTCTGCAATAAACTGATGATGTAATCTATCCCAATTATGCCACAAATATGATGAATGATGATGAAGATTATTAAAATTGTTTTATGAATGATACTACTGCAATAAATAAATGGTCTGTTATATCCATAGTTGTGAATATGAATTGTGATATCTGTCTTAGTTTCATCTGGTGACTTAGAGTAATCAGATAGTTACCCAGTCAAAGCCATGGATGCCATATCTTCCCTTCTTACTTTTGGAAACTTGGTTACGACAGATCTCCCTTGAACATCTCGGATGAGACTTCATCCACTCTATGGATTTTTTTGGGCATGGTAAAACCTGTCTGGGCCGGTGCTCAGGGAGATTGCACTGGTTGGGTGTCGACAGACTAAGAACCCTTGTTGACGAGGCTTTGTTGGTGTGTTTTTTCCAACAAATGAGTCTGTTCCTGGGACCGAGTTGCAATTGAAAGGAGGATTTGTTTTGGAATCCAACTCGACCAGAGATCGAGGAGTGGTTTGGTCTAAAATTGGGAGAGTTTGCTGAAACAGAAAATCAGAATCCAAAGTTGTCGACGGGAAATTGGTTGGACAGATATATTCATGACGGTCCTCATGAATGGTTCTTCTATAAGTTTCTTGTCATCTTGTATGAATGGCTAGCGAAGTTCATTTCTATGAACAAAAACTTCCAAGGAGGAGTGCTAACATCTTGGAATTCAGAGTTGATCCAGGAATTACAAGAAATAGACAATAAGGCATCATGGGTTGTCGAGGTGTGGTTGGACAGTATCCTAGAAGGATACATTACCAAGTTTGCAGTTGATACCAATAAGTCATTTAGAGAAGCAGAAAGGGAGTTCTTCGACGGACCACGAGGTAGATTTTTTTTGTCTCTGTAGCTATCTATTAAACAGCTTGTCTATGAAAAAGGCATTCTGAATATGGATCAACAGCAGTGGAACTCTGGTGTGCAGAGGATGTAGACACCGCAACGAAAGGGGGGAGACGCATGGAAAGGTAAGGGGTAGATGGGAATGAGTTATTGTTGGGTATATGTTATATTATTTGCATGTGTGTATGGAGGGGAGGTGCACATGTCAGCACTGCAGCTCGACAATCCCAAAAGAACCTATATTTTATGACTATTTCTAGCTATTTGTGGCTATTTTTAGAATTTGTCTAAAAATATGTAACTTAATCCCGGTTAAGGGATTGGAGTATTTTTCTAATCTGGTTTAACGGATTAGGGTATTTGTATGTTGCAGAATACCTATATATTGTATTGTGAGGATTCATAATGTAATGAAGAGAATATAGGAGGTGTGGCTCCAAGGTTTTCTAGTTTTTCGCGGTTAATGGTTTCCAGGGTAAATCTCGGTGTTTATGTGTGAATGATGCATTGTGATATCTATTTTTCTTAAAATAATCTGTATGATTTGCTTCTCTACACATGTTTAAAACTTTCATGTGGTATCAGAGCTCGATTTTGGCATCAGGGGGACGCCTTTGCTGCTAAGGGTTCAACGCAGTTGATAGATATCAAGTCTATAATAAACCTAGGTTCGGTGGGAGCTTTGCAGTGTTGATTTGTGCATTGAAAGAGAATGGAAAGCACCTAAAGAATTGATATTGATAAATTTAACGGCCAGAATTTTGATCTATGGAAGCTCAAAATGGAGGATCTTCTAGTAGATCAAGAACAGTGGATTGTTATGGATCTAGGTAAGAATTTTTCTTTGTGTCTCTTGTCTCTTGTGTTTTTATTGTTGTGCATGTTATTCTCTCAGATAAGATCCTAACATTATAATGCTAGCTTAAATGATAAAAATCTAACATGGTATCAGAGCTAACCTGAGAAGAATACATTGTGCAGCTACAAAAGCTAGGAATTCTTACTTTTTGGGTCTCTCTCCAAAATCCATCAGAAAAAGTATGCTAGGCTGACTCTCCATTGAAGGGCGCATCTTTCTGTCGAAGTGGAATTCGATTCCGAGCATTTTCAGTTTTCGGTGCGGGAAATAAGGGCTTCTTACAGAAGAGGAATTTTTGAGTGATCCCAGCATATGATTTCTCTCTTCATCAAAATTGAATTTTACAGAACTCGGTCGATATTTTTGGTAGGGAGAAACTCTGGGAAAGTCAAACTCTAGTTTGACCACGAGCTAGAAAAACCCTAAATGCTAAAAATAATAAATTTTGGTACATTCACTATATCTCGGGATTAGAGATGTCTCAGGTGCTGAGAATTGCAAAGGGTGAATATACAATCCTGATGTACACTGTATCCAGAATTTAGTCTCCGATTTTTTATACTCCAAGAGATATGATTCCTCCAAGTTAGGGTTCCAGCCTCTTCCAGGATTCATCCCTAAAGAGGACACCTGGGGAGAATTGCTATATCTTGGGCTGCAAAGGTCCAAATTAAATTTCTGAAGATGTTCCACAAATCAAATAGACTATAATTTCTTATTTCTGAGTTTCAGACCCAGAAGATTAAACAGTGATATGTGGCAATCCGTACAACTTCTCTATTTTGAACAGTATTGTAATAGGTCACCTTGGGAAAATGATCATAAGTCCCAATTGGTGAAACCAATTTTGATTAAACCTATGGCGCTGAAATAGGGATAGGAGAGGCTACCATAGTATGAATTTTTAGACATAGAGGAGTAGTAATTTCAGATATATCGTAGAAATAGTATCAGGAATTTCTGCAGAAGAAATTGGAAAACTAGGGATTCCTATTCCAGGAGCTTCCCTCCACTATTTTCAAAAAGGAGTACATTGGACAGCTCATCTTGAAGAGATCTATCTTTCTATCCAATGAGATCTAAAAGATTCCAAGTTTTGAAAATTAGGGTTTCCTTGACAAACCCTAGATCAGCTAGCTCTGGAACTAGGACGGACACCTCAAATCGATAAGATCTAATATTTTGCTATTTTCATTTTAGGTTCTCATTTCAAAGTGATCTATCACATCAACTTAATGATAATATTGTTGAATTTGACAACTTCCAAGCATGGAAGTATATGATCTCTCTGAATAAAATGAATTGGACACCTACATAAGAAGAGAGGTTCCAGTTCCTGAGGGAGATGAGGCTCAAAGCCTTACACAAGAAGAACTTGATCAAGGACAAGAAGATCATTGCTGATTCAATCATGGATCACCTTGTACCACAAGTATATTCCCTAAAGACACTGAAGATGTTTGATTCCTTAACCAAGCTATTTGAAGGGAAGAACATAAAATAGAATATGACTTTGAGAAAATAGTAGAAGAAGAAGTGGAGAATGCAAAAGTGGTGATAGCCACCTTGAATGGCCTCCCAGGATCATGGGATTCATTCATTCAAGGAATGTGTGCCAGAAGGAAGTGATTACTTTCAATAGACTCTGGGAAGAAGAAGAATATTGACTCATAATAAGAGAAGAGAAGATGGGAGCAATCGAAGATCAAGCTCTCACCATCCAAAGAAGATCCCTCAAGCGATGAGGAATATGAAGAACTCAACTCTTGAAGAACCTCTTATCCATATTAGCATTTGAATAAGAAACTATGCTATTATGAATGAAGAAGATGATAAAGTTAAAGGCTCAAGAAGGATTCTACCCACAAAACAAATAAAGATAAGTATTCAATTGTCATTTCATGATATTGTTTTATTATACATTTGTTTATATCAATTTAATGTATTATGCATGATAGAATGTTCGCATTAATGACAGTATACTACTAATATGCATTTGATGGGTAAGTAGCTCATGGTGCTATACAACTCTCCATTGCTACTTATCTAGAATGAAACCTCTTTGCTGACAGATTGGATTAGTGCACAATCTCAATGTCTTCCTAGTAGAGATGGAAGGCATCTAGAAAGTTTCCATGAGATATGGATGGATGTTGTATTGGCTAAAGTAGTTGCATGATCATATATTTATGCATAAGAATTTTCCATTATGAATATCCCTTATGAAATGTTCTAACCATACAAATGCATTTGAATTGTAGAAAATATTGCGTACAATCACGTACAAGCAAAGAAGGATGAGACTTGTTACGAAGAAAATGTTACGACACTTCAAGATGAAGAATAATATGACGAATGCAGAACCTTCCAGCTATGAAGAAGTAACCAAGAAGAAAGGGAAGACCAGTTCAACAAGAATGATGTCTAGGATGCAGTATCGATATGTGAAGGGAATTTCGTAGTTCCATCATGTAGTAGATGGAAACATCATGGGCTATAATGAAATATTCATAGCACGAGGCTTCTCACAAAAAGAAGGCATAAAATACGAAGAGACATTTGCATCCACTGGAAGTGAAGTCACATGACAAGCATAATCATGTGTGCAAATGAAAGAAGGAATTGTACGAGTTCAGAAGACACCCATGGGATAACACATACATGAGGATTTTGATGAAGATCTTAACCTTTTCTACAAGGTTGAAGATGAAAGCCTATAGAGGATGAAAAGCTCACAGATGGGTGCAAGAATAATTTTTCAAGATAGAGGATCTTGGTATCCAGTGATCCTAGAAGGATACATAGAATATTAGTTGCATAAGAAGCCACTTGTCACTCCGGTATAGAATGTTTCAGTGCATAAACTATGAAAGACAGAGGGAGTATGATGCTCCACTTCAGAGGGAGTGACTGCAAAAGATCCTAAGGTTAGACATGGTACGACATGATGGATATATTACTTATGACTCTAGGATTTACTGAGAGTAAAGTGGATTCCAACCTTTGCTTCAAGGTTGAAGGCGGAAGACCAATGATGCTCCTGTTATGTGTCGATGCACTATTTTCTAGGCATGGAGGTGTGGCAGAATGTGGATGGAATCTTCCTCGGATAGGGGAAGTATACAGTAGATATCCTGAAGAGGTTTATGATGATGGACTACAAGGCCATGACCACACCTATGGCATCGAACCTGAAGCTATTGGGTGATGCTTCATCAGAAGTGGTTGATGTTATAGTGTATCGTTAGATGATTGGATCCTTGATGTACCTGATGAATATAGACCAGATATTTGCTTTGTTGTGGACACCTTGACCCAGTTCCTGACAGATCTAAGAAACCTTCACTTGATTGCTGGAAATCATATTTTGAGGTACCTGAAGGGTATAGTTGATTATGGGCTCAAGTATGAGGCGAATCAGAAGATTAACCTAGAGGCTTATGTGGATTCAAATTGGGCAGGAAGTGCCATTGATAGGAAGAGCACTTCAGGGTGTTTCTTTAGTATGGGATCAGGTGTGATCTCTTGGTTTAGCAGGAAATAGTCTTGCGTGGCACTGAGTATAGCTGAAGTAGAGTATGTCGTAGCTTGTTCATCTAGTTGTGAGGCAGTATGGCTTAGGAAGCTACTGTATGATTTATTTGATCTCCAGTTGGATGCTACTTGTATATATTGTGACAACCAGAGTTGTGTGAAGTTGTCAGAGAACCCAGTGTCCCATGACAAGTCGAAGCGTATCGAGATCAAATATCACTATATCAGGGATATGGTGCACAGAAGAGTAGTGAAGCTCCAGTATGTTGCGACGAACAAACAGATAGTTGATGTCTTGAAAAAGCCATTGTCCAAAGTGAAGTTTGAATACTTCAAGGAGAAGCTCGGTGTTCTCTAGATCAAGGCTCCCTCCAATGGGAAGTGATGAGTCCATGAGCCATTCTGACATGGTAAGAGGATTGGTTCCTTCCATGGTCAGATGTAAGGGCTAATCCATTCTGTCGTGGTGAGAGAATTGGTTCCTTCCATGTCATATGTGAGTGCTGAGCCATTTTGATGTGACTATGGGATTGGTTCCTACATGATCATATATAAGTGCTACATGCCATTCTTGGAATGGAGGCACATGGTCAGTTACCAGGAAAGCTTAGTCTAGGACTAAGGGTCATTCTGATATGAATATGGGATGTGTTCTCACATGATTAGATATGAGTGCATGGCCATTCTGATGTGATTAAAGGATGTGTTCCCACTTGATCACATATAAGGGCTATTGCTATTCTCTGGGAGAATGGAGGCACATGGTCAGTTACCAGGAACCCTCATTCTAGGACTGAGAACCATTCTGACATGGTGAGATGATTAAGTTCCTTCCATGGTCAGATATAAGTGTTGTTCCTTTTCACAGATGGTAGTAGGTGTGTCCTACCATGCTGGTGATTGTAAGTGATGTTCCTTTTCACAGATGGTAGTAGGTGTGTCCTACCATGCTGGTGATTGTAAGTGATGTGCCTTTCCATAGATGGTAGTAGGTGTGTCCTACCATGGTGGTGGATGTAAGTGTTGATCCTTTCCATAGATGATAGTAGGTGTGTCCTATCATGCTGGTGGATGTGAGTGTTGTGCCTTTTCACAGATGAGAGTAGCTGTGTCCTATCATACTGGTGAATGTAAGTGTTGGGCCTTTCTGACAGGGTTGTGGGATGTGTTCCCGCATGGTCAAATGTGAGTGTTGGGCGTGCCTTTTTGACATGGTGTTGGATGTGTTCCTCTCATAGTCATATGTAAGTTCCGGGTGGGCCATTCTAACTTAGGGTCAGATATAAGCGTTGAAGAAGACCTACATGGAGGTTAGGCCTACAACTAGCATGAAAAAGGGATGGCTCTGTAGAACTTCCTGTGACGAGAAGAATCATGAGATAGCACCCGTGATGATGATCCAATAGTTATGATCCAAATTGAGTGATGATCCAGATCCACTGATGATGTTCCAATGATGATCCAGATCCACTGATGATGTTCCAGTGATGATCTAGATCTAGTGATGATGATCCAGATCCAGTGATGATCTAGATCCGATGATGAAGATGACTTGAAGATGAATATAACTTGAAGATGAATATGAATTGAAGATAAATATGACTTTAAGATGAGGAGGACTCGATGATGATCCAGATGATACAGAAAAGAAGAATTGTGTTGATAAATTGTGTCGAGAGAATACCTTCCTAGTTAAGAGGGAGTGTTGATGTAATTGTTGCTTCAGAATGTATTCACTTGTATATCTTATGTATTATACCCCGATGTTTATTCCGTGAAGTGTATGTAATGTATTTGAGTCATTCCATTCCCCGATGTTCTTATCAAGAGATTCAATAATGTAAACAAGTCATTGTGGGTAACCCTCCTATTGTTCAAGGGTTGAAGTCCCCATAGTTGTGGGGCCCTTAGGTTATTAAAATATCCTAGAAAAGTCAACCCTAGGTGAGTTATTGTAATTCAGGGCAATAGAACCCACCATATAAGTCAAGGTTAACCCTCCTTGTTGATCAGAGGGAAAAGTCCCCACAAGTTGTGGGGCACTAGGGTTATTAGACTCTACTAGAGATGTCGGCTCTAGTAAGTAATTGTTAAGTGAGGCCGACATGTTGGAGTGGGTTTTAAGTGAACGAAAGAATATAAATAGAGAGTGAGCCTCTCTATTTATCACACACACACACTCACTCACTGGGGCGCATGAGTGAGAGAAGAATTTGTTGGGACAAGAGAGAGACTACTGCTGTCGAGAGATAATCTTTATGTTTTTGGGTTTTACTTTTGGTGCTGATTCTATCTCTGACGAAATTGCAGGGTTTTCTTTTTTATAGTTTCCCCAAGGAAAATTCTTTGTGTCTCTTGTCTCTTGTGTTTTTATTGTTGTGCATGTTATTCTCTCAGATAGGATCCTAAGATCATAATTCTAGCTTGAATGATAAAAGTCTAACAAAAATTGAATCATGGAAGGATTAGAGCTATGCCTGGAGTGCTACACATTCCAAATCTAGCAAGAAACTTGATATCTATTGCAAAGATGAAAGTTACAGGTGTAAAAACTGTGTGTGGAGATGGTGGTTGCAAAAGGGTTCGAGGATCAATGGTATTGATGAGGGGAGTTTGGTATGGAACTTTGTATAAACTATTGGGAAAAACCATCATTGATGAATGTAACAATTCTATTGTGCTAGAGGAAGGAGGTAAAGATGACAAAACCCTGATTGCATAAGGAGAAAAGACAATGCTATGGCATCAAATATTGGGACATATCAGAGAAAAGGGAATTCGATCATTACAAGGTAAAGGTATGGTTGAAGGTATGACTGATTGCACTGTGGATTTTGATTTCTCTAAAAATTGCATACATGGAGAAAAAAATCGAGTAAGATTTGCTTATGGTGCTACAAGAGCAAAGGGAATTCTAGAATTAATACATAGTGATGTGTTTGGACCTATTCCTATTCCATCATTAAGAAAATCTGTGTATTATATTTCATTTATAGATGATTTATCAAGGAACATATGGATTTATTTCCTTCGAAAGAAATATGAAGTATTTCCCAAGTTTAAATAATTTAAGGCTCTTGTAGAAAATCAATCAGAAAATAAAATAAAGGTGTCGAGGACAAATAATGGTGGAGAGTTATGTGGGAATGAATTCAAGGCATTTTGTAAGAAGTGTGGTATAGCAAGGTAAAAGAATGCTCCATACACACCTCAATAGAATGGATTTGCTGAGAGGATGAATAGGACATTGATGGAAAAGGAAAGGAGCATGCTAAGTAGTGATGGGATAGGACAAGAATTCTGGGTAGAAGTAGGGGAGACAACATGTTACTTGGTAAACTGATCACCCACATCAACATTTATTGATAAAACTCCATAAGAGGTATGGACTGGTAAGAAAACCTCTATTAAGCATCTGAAATTTTTTGGTTGTGATGCTTATGTACATGTTCCAAAGGATAAAAGGATCAAGTTGGATAACAAAGTTGAGAAGTGTATATTTATTGGTTATAAATATGGTATGAAAGGATATAAGCTTTGGAATTCCATAACCAAGAAGATTGTTTACAGTCGAGATGTTGTGTTTCGAGAGGTCAAAGAAGTCCCTAGATAGGAAGTGAATCCAATCGAAAAGGAAGAAGAGAAAATAGAGTTTAAGTTAGAAGGTGAAGAATCTAACTCAGTGGAAGAAGTAGAATTAGAAGAAGAAGAACCTCATACCCCAGTTTTGAGGAGATCATATAGATAAATAAGGAAACCAGAAAGGTATTCCCCTCTTGATTTTCTCTCTCATTTTGTTATTTCTATTACTGATGATGATCCTAGAAATGTGAAGGAAGCTGTTAATTCAGAGGATAGTGATCTCTAGAAAAAGGCCATGGATGAAGAAATGGATTCCTTGGACAAAAAAGAAGCTTGGAATATAGTCCAATTACCAGCTGGGAGAAAAACTGTTGGGAGTAAATGGCTATTTAAAAAGAAGTTGAATGCAGAAGGTAAAGTGGATAAGTATAAAGCCCGCTTGGTAGCAAAGGGATATTCTCAGGTAGAGGAGATTGATTTTGGTGAAATATTTTCTCCAGTTGCAAAATTAACTTCTATTAGATTTCTTCTTTCTATTGTTGTTGCTTTTGATCTTGAAGTAGAGAAGATGGATGTGAAGACAACGTTCTTACATGGGGATCTGGAAGAAGAAATATACATGAAACAACCAGAAGGGTTCATAGTAAAGGGAAAGAATGAGTTGGTATGTAAACTAAAGAAGTCCCTTTATGGTCTAAAGCAATATCCAAGGATGTGGTACCAAAAGTTTGACACATACATACTTGGATTGGGGTTTGTGAGAAGCAAAGTTGATCACTGTGTATATTCCAAATAGTTTGGTGATCTCTTCATTAACATAGTTATGTATGTTGATGACATGTTGTTGATTGGAAACAACAAAGATGTTATAAAGGAGGTGAAGTCTCAATTGTCCTCCAAGTTTGATATAAAATATCTCGGTGCTGCAAACTTCATTCTGGGAATGGAGATAAGAAGAGATCGTGAAAAAAAAATGATCAGTTTAAATCAAAGAAAATATGTTGAAATGGTACTACAGATATTTAACATGCAAGAAAGTAATCCAGTTAAGGTTCTTATTCCTATAGGTGTAAATTTATCTGTAGAGCTGTGTCCCAAGACACAGGAAGAAGAATAGGACATGTCACAGGTTCCATATGCCAGTGTAGTTGGTATTTTGATGTATGCAATGGTATGTACAAGACTATACATTGCTCATGCAGTGGGATTTTTGAGCAGATATATGTCAAAACTAGGAAAGGAGCATTGTACAAGTGTAAAGAGGGTCTTTAGATATTTGCATGGCACCATAGATTATGCAATCTACTACCAAGGATGACCTGGACTAGACAAAGTAATAAATGTACATAGATTTGTTGATGCAGACTGGGTTGGAGACCTTGATCATGGAAGATCTACAAGTGGGTATGTGTTTAACCTATATGGAGGAGCTATTAGTAGGATGAGCAAGAGACAAGCTGTAGTTGCACTCTCAACTATAGAAGCTTAATACATCGCAGCCAGTCATGCAAGAAAAGAAGTTGTATGGTTGCAAAGATTGTGTTCAGGTATTGGGTTTTTACATAAAGGTGTAAGGTTATATTGTGATAGCCAAAGTGCAATATTCCTAGCGAAGAACCCTACTTATCATGCTAAGACAAATCATTTTGATGTGCAATATCACTTTGCGAGAGATATGGTTGAAGAAAAGAAGGTGCTGCTGGAGAAGGTTGACACCATGAAAAATGTTGTAGACTCATTAACAAAGTCTGTTAGTACAGAGAAGTTCTCTTGGTGTAGAGAATCTATGGGAATTGATGCCCTAAACCTATGAATTTATGAGCACATGAATCATTTCTATCAAAGGAAACAACAAGTGGGAGAATGTTGGGTATATGCTATATTCTTTGCATGTGCATATGGAGGGGATGTGCACATGTCAGCACTGCAGCTTGACGATCCTAAAAGCACCTTTGACACAAAAGGCCATTTCTGATGCGAGCACATCAAGCAAATTTTTTTGGGTATTTATAGATTTTATGGCTATTTATAGATGTTTGTGGTTGTTTTTAGAATTTGTCTAAAAATATGTAACTTAATCTCGGTTAAGGGATTGGAGTCTTTTCTAATCTGGGTTAACAGATTAGGGTATTTGGATGTTGTCGAATACCTATATTTTGTATTGTGAGGATTCATAATGTAATGAAGAGAATATAGGAGGTGTGGCTCCAAGGTTTTATTTTTTTTCCCGATTAAGGGTTTCTAGGGTAAATCAATATGTTTATGTGTGAATCATGTGTTGTGATCTCTATTTTGCTTAAAAGAATCTGTATGGTTTTCTTCTCTACACAGGTTTAAAACTTACAGTTCTGGTGAGAGTGTGAAGGTCATCGAGGAAACAAGTGGTTGTACAAGAGGAGAAGAAAGGTTTCGAGAGAAGAGGCAGAGGATAGGAGAAGGTCCTGCTATGATTGAAGTGTGATGCCATGAGGAACAACCACATGGCACAAATATACCTTTTAGTGACAACGAGGATGACCAGGCCCAAGTTACGCCCAGAAGAATGGTAGGCTCGAACCCCAGCAGTAACATGTCCACACCTCCACGCACTACTCCACCACCAAGAAGAAATGTGCATTCTACATTGATTTGCCCGACGTATCAGCAGTATTCTAGTAGTAGAGTACCAGTCAGAGGAAGAAGGACCAGAATGGTGGGCGACGAAATGAAGCTACCAATATTTCATGGAAACAACATTGATGACCTAGAGCAATACCGGTTCTTGTGTGAGGTGATCTAGACCGCCCGATGGACTGTGGATGACGATGTCAAGAAAATCCAGCTGGAAACCACCCTTAGGAGTCGTGCACTGGATTGGTACATGAGATTCATGCTGGTTCCTTAGGGAGGTAGAGAGAAAACATTGGATGAGATCCGTAAGGGGTTATTTGAAGAATTCAAGAACATGAAGTCTAAGACTGAGTACATTACTGAGTTGAAATAAATCAAGCAGTTCCCCAATGAAACAATTTGGGACTTTGATCAAAGGTTTAAGACATTGATGGCTCGAGTTAGCTTCTAGATGAACGATGTTTAGCACAAGGAGTGGTTCATCATTGCGCTTTTCCCACATATCAGACAACCACTAATGTAGCAAAAGATTGCGATGCAAAGCAAGGGTTTAGAAATCATGATGAAATTAGAAGCATTGTCAGTAGGAGAAACCATAGTCGAGATGAACCAGATTCAAGCACATGGCCAATCTGATGCTCCAACTGCAAGATATCAAGAAGGATAAGGAATATCATGACAACTTTTGGATCACCTGGTGTCGTGCAGATGGACACACCAAGGAAACATGTCTGACATTCTGAAATTATTTTCTTTCAGGCACCCCAAACCCATTGAGCTGCGCTGGTGTACCATGGTGCCGCTTATGTCAGGTCTATGGGCATCGACATGAGAACTGTGACTACATGAAAAACATGGTTACCAAGGTAGAGAGTTTGTACGATACCTTTTGTTGGACCGTAGGACAGGACGATAAAAACTGTCAAGCTTATGACTTGCTCTAAGAAAGGACATATGATTCATACTTTGTGAAAGGTGAGGACCCTTGGGTAATGCAAGTGTAGCCACATATGGCACATATAGTAGGGAATATGTAGTATACATCACCGCCCAAATGCATTTTATCCCATCGCAACCGCAGTACCAGTTTACGTCACAGCCATAGTTTGAACTGCAGTCGCAACTCGTAGCACAACCACAGTATGCACCACAACCATAGTATAATCAGGTATTACTTATTCAACCTTAGCCACAATATGTTCAAGATGCACAGTATCTTCAGGAGCAACCAAAACCCCCGCAGCAACAGCTGGCCCAGCCTCAATTTCAGTAAGGAGGGGTTTGAGGAGGATTCTGAGGAAGGATTCAGGGTACGAGGAGGAGGATTCTGTCAAGGAGGAGAATGAGGTTGAGAATCAATCAAGTGCTATACTTATGGAGCATTTGGACACTATCAGAGGGAGTGTCCTCATACATAGTGTACATATTGTGCATCCAGCAAGCATAATGTTGAAAATTTCCCTCAATTGATTACAAAGTGGTAGGATGGAAACATTCCTTAGTTGTAGAATGTGCAGGATCAGAACAAGCCATCGTTCTAAGTGCAGAACTAGCCGATGATGCAGAATCAGATCTCGCCACAAACTCAGAATCAGTCGGTGAACCCGCCACTAAATCAGAACCCACCATTGAATCAAGCACATAACCTGAATCAAGGATCGACAGTTGCAACAATTCAAGCCAAACCGTAAATGAAGCATGTCAGCATTGGGGTTGTCACTCGTGCTAGTGTGACAACTAGAGAAGATGGACCACATCAGCAAGTTTAGTTCAATGGAAAGAAAAAGGTAGCATTTGATATTGTGACAGAGAAAGACACCTTCTTCGAGGTCAAGCATGCAGTCGGGATAAATCCGGGTAAGTTACCTATTATCTCAATGCCGTCTACTTTTGATCCATGTGTAGAGGCAAGACCATCACAGCAGCATGGTACCTTGCAACAGTTCTTTGAGAGTTGTCTGTCACTAGAAAGGGATCCTAAATCCCTTATCAAGATTGAGAAGTTGTTGTACCACTGGGATAAGATATTGAAGGATTCCATGATGAAATCCCTGCAAAAGAAGAAGACATGCAAGGAGATGAGGATGAACATCTAGACCAAAGATTATGAGGTTGAATCAGTTCTTTTGGATATCGGATCAGATGTAAACATTATGACCAAGCAAACTTTGCAGCTAATGGGGAATCTTACTTTGGAATGGTCACTGATGCAGCTGCGACTATCAAATCAGGAAAAGGTGCATCCCATTGGTCATGTCTCAAACCTGGTTGGTGATATTGAAGGTATGAAAATGCATGCTGATTTTGACGTGATAGAAGTGGTTGAAGATGGAGGTTCTTATCCTGCACTACTAGGGATTGGGTGGGATAATGGTAGCATGATGGTTATTAATTTCAAAAAATGGATTATGACATTTGAGAACCAAGATGTCAGGGTCATCGCTCCCATGGACCCTCAAGAAGGATGTCAGGATATTGAACATGTGAGGGATGAAGCCGGTAGAAGTTGGGATCATGCCTATAATATCTCTGAAGACTATATCCACCCTACTGTTGATGGTGAACTTGGATGGTGCAGTGCTAGTTCTGCATCCTCTTATTCTGATGATGCTCTGGAAAATTAGAAAAATAGGCTGCATGAGGTCTCGATCAGTAAATGCGGGTTGATCACACGGTCTCTCCGTCACATAGCAACTGAGACTATCAAGTTGCCAATTTATGAAGGGCTTCAAGTGTTATCAGAATTCCTTCACGAATTTGAAGAGAAATTGTTTAAACCACAAAGGGTATTGGCCCTAGATGTAGCAATGAAGGCTACCCTAGCCCGATGGTGGGCGATGCATAAGCAAACGATCCATGACTGGGGATAGTGTCGAAGATTGATGATGGTGTGATTTAGTGATTTGGAGGTCTATCATGCTAGGAGATATGATGGACGGAATGACCCCACTAGTCACTTGATGGAATTTCAGGCCTTATGGGCATCGCGACCCAAAGATGAGTGCGACAATTCTTTTTTTCATACTCTGGACGAGATGCTGAGATCTTGGTATGTAGCGGAAAAACTGCGCAGAACTATACCCACTTGGGAGGAGTTTTATGTTTTATTTACATATACATTTAGTTTCCAGGATTCCAACCCCGAGGTACATAATGCATTGCAAATCATCTGCGATGTAGTGTTGAAGGTCATCCCTGTCGCATACCTAGTTGACCACATACGCACTGCTTGATGCAATCCATGATGACATGTTACAATCTATCTGGGGAACTTGAAGATGATGATGAATTGTGGAATGTTAATATGCCGGATTTAGAAGGAAGCGGTGATGTTGCAGTGCCAGACATACCGACAGATTCGATGAATCAGTCATTGAATATCAGGAAAGTCAACATTGGGTCAAAAGAGAACCCAAAATTTGCCAATATTGGGGATGATTGGGATGAGGAAACAATGGCCAAAATCATGGACCTATTGCATGAATTCTAAGATCTTTTTGCAACATGGTTTTCAAAAATGAAGGGGATATTAGGGGACCTAGGGGAGATGAAAATCCCATTGAAACCAGATGCAAAACCTGTGCGACAGAGGCCGTATCGACTGAACCAATGATACAAGGAAAGTGTGAAGGATGATATTGAATAGATGCTAGATGCTGGGATCATAGAGCTTGTTGAAGAATCAGAGTGGATAATCCCTATGATAGTTCATGATAAAAAGATTGGCGAAGTTTGCATTTCCATCAACCTAAGAAAGTTAAATGATGCATGCATGCATGTTAGATTTTAAGCATTAAGCTATAATTTCATTAGGATATTTAACTAATAGAACAACAAACACAACAATCAAACATAAGATACAATGAACATAGTGTTTTTCCTCAGGGAAACCATAAATGGAGAAAACCCC
The DNA here is from genome assembly GCA_001517045.1 of Pseudotsuga menziesii. Classification (NCBI taxonomy): domain Eukaryota; kingdom Viridiplantae; phylum Streptophyta; class Pinopsida; order Pinales; family Pinaceae; genus Pseudotsuga; species Pseudotsuga menziesii. Next base: position 230,535 of record LPNX010317314.1, on the reverse strand, counting down.
GCAACTTCCTCAGAGATAGAATCAGCACCAAAGTGAAACCCAAAATAGTAATATGATCTCCCGACAGTAGTAACCTATTTCTACCTTTCCCCGGTGTCTTTCTCTTCCTCAGCTATGCCCTACAACTAAATGTGAGTGAGTGTGTGATAAATAGAGAGGCTAGCTCTCTATTTATACTAATTCCCAACTTGACTAAACCCAACTAGGGCCGACTTCAATAGATGATTCTAATAACCCTAGTGCCCTAAAACTATGGGGACTTTAACCCTTAGATAATTGGAGAGTTAACCACCTTGACTTGACATGGCTTTTTTACATTATAGAAACTTCCCTATAGGAACATCGGGGCAGGACATGACTCAATTACATTACAAATATATCTTGGAATAAACATTGGGTTACAATACATAAGAAATACAAGTGAATACATTCTGAAGTTACAATTACATCAACACTCCCTCTTAACTAGAAAGGTATTCTCTTGGCACAATTTATTAGCACAAGTCTTCGTCTCTGTATCATCTAGATCATCATAGAGTCTTCGTCATCTTCACCTTCAAGTCATCTCTATCTTCAAGTCATCTTCATCTTCAAGCCATCTTCACCTAGATCTGGATCATCACTCGATCTAGATCATCGTCACTGGATCTAGATCATCCCTCGATCTAGATCATCTCTGGAGCATCATCTCTGGATTTGGATCATCCCTCGATTTGGATCATCTCTGCTAGATCATCAACACTGAATCTTCACAAGTGCTATCTCATGATTCCTCTTGTCATAGGAAGTTCTACAGAGCGGGCCCTTTTTCATGTTGGTTGTAGGCCTACCCTCTGTTCAGGTCTTTTCCAGCACTTATATATGACCCTAAGTTAGTATGGCCCACCCAGCACTTATATCTAATCATGTAGGAACCAATCCTATAATCATATAAAAAGGCAACTCCCAACACTCACATCTGACCATGTGGGAACACCTCCCACAACCCTGTCAGAAAGGCCTAGCACTCACATCCATCAACCAATGATCGGAAAGGCCCAGCACTTACACTTGGCCATGCGAGGAACCAATCCTCCATGCCAAAAGGGTCTACACTTACATTTGACAACTAATGTTAGAAAGGTTCAACACTTATATTCGACCATGCAAGGAACCAATCCTTCATGTTGAAAGGGCTCTGCACTTACATCTGACAACCAATGTCAGAAGGGTATGCACTCACATCTGATCATGTAGGAACCAATCCTACAGTCCTATTAGAATGGCCCCCAGTCCAAGACTGAGCTACTTAGTAACTGACCAGGTGCCTCCATTCCTAGAATGGAATTCAATGCTTACTTCTGATCATGTAGGAACCAATCCTATAGTCACATTAGAATGGCTCTACACTCACATTTGACATGGAAGGAACTAATCCTCTCACCATGATAGAATGGCTCAGCCCTTACATCTGACCATGGAAGGAACCAATCCTCTCACCCCATGTCAGAATGGCTATGGGTCTCATCATTTTCCCTTGGAGGAAACCTTGATCTGGAGAACACCAAGCTTCTCCCTGAAGTACTCGAACTTCACCCTAGACAATGGCTTCGTCAATACATCAGCTATATGTTCCTCCGTCGCAACATACTGGAGCTTCACTACTCCCCTCTACACATATCCTTGATATAGTGATACTTGATCTTGATATGCTTTGACTTGTCATGGAACACTGAATTCTCTAACAAATTCATGCAACTCCGGTTGTCACAATGTATACAAGTAGAATCCATATGGAGATCAAATAAATCAGACAATAGCTTTTGTAGCCATACTTCCTCACAACTAGCTGAACAAGCTGTGACATACTCTACTTCAACTGTACTCAGTGCCACATAGGATTTATTCCTGCTAAGCCAAGAGATCACGCCTGATCCCATACTAAAGCAACAACCTGAAGTGCTTTTCCTATCAATGGCACTTCCTCCCAAATCTGAATCAACATAACCCTCCAGGTTAATCTTTTGATTCACCTCGTACTTGAGCCCACAATCAATTGTACCCCTCAGGTACCTCAGAATATGCTTTTTAGCAATCAATTGAACATGTCTCGGATCTGTCAAGAACTGGCTCAAGGTGTTCACAACAAAGCAAATGTTTGGTCTTGTGTTTGTTAGGTACATCAAGGACCCAATCATCTGACGATACATCGCAACATCAACCGCTTCTGATGAAGCATCACTCAATAGCTTCAGTTTTGATGCCATAGGTGTGGTCATGGCCTTGCAGTCCATCATCCCAAACCTCTTCATGATCTCTATTGCATACTTCCCTTGTCCGAGGGAGATTCCACCCGCATTATGCCACATCTCCATCGCTAGAAAATAATGCATCATACCCAAGTCCTTCATTTGGAACATGGTAGCAAGCTTTCTCCTCATATCAGCAATCAACCTATCCATACCTATTATAAATAGATCATCTACATACAGTAAGAGCATCACTGGGTTTCCATCTTCAACCTTGTAGTAAACGATGGAATCTGCTTCCATGATAGTTCTATTCTTCCTTTCTACAACCCCATTCTGTTGTGGATTGTAAGGAATGGACAACTCCCTCTTAATCCCTGATTCTTTGCATAAGTCTTTGACTTCATTTGGTGTGAATTATCCGCGATTATCTGATCGAAAATTCTTGATCTTATTTTCTTGTGTGATTCTTGATCAAGGCTTTTAATTCCTTGAACTTGTTGAGAACTTCATCTTTGTTCTTCATGAAGTAAATCCATGTCTTCCTAGAAAAGTCATCAATCAAAGAAACATAGTATACATACCCGCTTAGTGAACTTGATGACATTGGTATGCATACATTGAAGTGGATGATTTCCAAGATTTCTTTTTCTTTCTTTCACTACTTGGAAATGTATTCTTTGTGTTCTTTCCTTTCGCACATCCTTTGCAGACCCCTTCAAGTTTCACTTGAATTTCTAGAAGACCTTCAACAGCTTTGCTTGCAAGTGGTAGTGCTCTGTAATGCACATGTGCAAGCCTTCCATTGCAAAGTTCATTTGGCTCTATTATTTCATGGATCATAGCTTCTTCTAGATGGCCCTTTAGCTTGTATAAAGCTCCTTCTTGTTCTTCAATCACTATTGCATCATCAATAGTCTCTCCTCTTGGACACATGAGGACTTGGCCATCTACAAATGCAACCCTCATGCCTTTTGCATCCAATGCTGATATGTATAGAAGATTATTTTTCAGTCCTGGTACAAACAAGAAATCATTCATTTTTATAGAATTTCTGGAGTCTAGCTTGTAGGAGGATTCACCACTACCTTTTATGGGATATTGGTAGTCATCCCCAAGCTTCACATTATGGGGTGAATTATGTTCGGATAGTTTCTCAAAGGATTCCTTAAAACCTGTCATGTGCTTGGAAGCCCCACTATCAATAAGCCAATATTTGCTTCCATGAGTGATAGTTCCCATGAGAGCGGAGATCAGAACATATTCATCTTCACTTGAAGAGTCTTCACTTTCTTGTTTTACCCTCTTCCTTGGAGGATCATCATCCTCAGCAGTACTGTGAGCATGATGTCTTCTTTTGGTGTTCTTCTTCTTCTTGGATCCATTCTTATTCATGTGACAATTTCTACCAAAGTGTCCTATTTCATTGCATGTATAACATCTGAGTTTGGATGAATCCCTTCTTGCAATGTTACTTTTCTGATAAGAATGCTTACCTTGGTGATGATGATTTTCCCTTCTTCCTTTCTTGGAGTGTACTGTGAGAGCTTGATCTTCACTTCCCATATTTTCTTCTCAAGATTCTATTCGAGCTTCTTCTTGAGAACATTCTTCCCATATTCTACTGAATTTGACCAACTTCTTTTTAGCATAGATTCCTTGGATGAAAGAATCCCATGGCCTAGGGAGGCCATTCAAGGTAGTCATCACAATTTCTACATTCTCCACTTCTTCATCTACTGCTTCTAGCTACTCTTTGATCTAGGAGACCCTTGTGAAGTATGACTAGATGGTCTCCTCATTCTGGATCTTGACATTCTTCAACCTGTTGCTTAGAGTCATCTTTCGATTGATGTTTGTCCCTTCAAACAATTTGGTTAGGGCATCAAACATGGCTTTAGGTGTCTTGAGGGATGACACCTGTGGAATGAGGTGATCCTTGATAGAATCTACAATGATCCTCTTTTCCATAACCAACTTCTTCTTATGTAAGGCCTTGGCCTCATCTCCCTCTGAAACTGGAACCTCCTCATGGATGTAGGAGTCCAACTCATTTTCTTCCAAGACTAGGGAGATCCTATACTTCCAGGCTCAGAAGTTATCATCTCCCTCAATATTTTCATCAAGCTTGGTATGATGAGACATCTTAACTGAGAACCTCAAATGGAAATACAAAATATTTAGATCTTACCATATCAAGATGTCAGATCTGGATTTGGAGCTGAAATCCTGTAGTGCTGGTTTAGGAGCAGATTAGGGTTTTGTTTTTTTGAAGTTCTGTACAACCAAATGATTTGAATTTGATCCCTAACTTTGATTTTGGGGAGGAGATCAATCTAGGCCTCGGCTCACTGAAAAATTCCACTTCGGTGAAAATCCCTAATTTTCGGTAGTAGTGTCGGGTCCAAAACTGAAAAACCTCAGAATTGGATTATGCTTCGACAGAAAGATGTTCCCTAGGGAGGAGAGTTATTCCACCCTACTTTTTCTAAAAAAATGTGGCGAGCGATCCACAAAATAGGAATCCCTAGTTCCCATAGATGAACAGTGTCTTCTTCTCAGGTTAGCTCTGATACCATGTTAGATTTTAAACATTAAGCTAGCATTTCATTAGGATCTTTAACTGAGATAACAACAAGCATAGAAACCAAACACAAGAGACAATGAACATGGTGTTTTTCCTCGGGGAAACCATAAATAGAGAAAACCCTGCAACTTCCTCAGAGATAGAATCAGCACCAAAGTGAAACCCAAAACAGTAAGATGATCTCCCAACAGCAATAACCTCTTTCTTCCTTGCCCCAGTGTCTTTCTCTTCCTTAGCTATGCACTACAACTGAGTGTGAGTGAGTGTGTGATAAATAGAGAGGCTAGCTCTCTATTTATACTAATTCTTGACTTGACTAAACCTAACTAGGGCCGACCTCACTAGGTGAGTCTAATAACCCTAGTGCCCCAGAACTGTGGGGACTTTAACCCTTAGATAGTAGGAGAGTTAACCACCTTGAGTTGACATGACTTGTTTACATTATAGAAACTTCTTGATAGGAACATCGAGGCATGACATGACTCAAGTACATTACAAATATATCCCAGAATAAACATTGGGTTACAATACATAAGAAATACAAGTGAATACATTCTAAAGTTACAATTACATCAATAGTGCATGATTCGTTCTGGACTCCATTTACAGATGAGGTCCTTTAAGGAGTAGGCATTCGGGAGATGTATTCCTTCACAGATGGTTTTTCAGGATACCACTAGATCCGGATTCCAAAGGAGGATCACCATAAGACCATGTTTGTCACTGAATGGGGTTGTTTTCAATATACAGTCATGCCCTTTGGGCTGAAGAATGTGGCAACAATATTTTCTCTGGTAGTTGTCGCTGTGTTTAAAGACTTAATTCAAAACTTCCTACAAGTATATATGGATGATTGGATAGTCTATGGGCGCTAATTCAGGACCATCTTGACAACTTGCGATTGATGCTAGAAAGGTGTCGACAGCATCAGAATGCATTAAATTCTAAAAAGTGCATTTTATGTGCACCATTTGGAATGCTACTTGGACACATAGTATGTAAGGAAGGTCTGTTGGTTGATCCAGTGAAGATCGTGCTAATTCTTAGTTTGTCGCCATTGACAAATGTGAAGATGCTTCAGGAGACACTGGGGCACACAGGGTACTATCACAAGTTCTTCAAAGGATACGTTGCATCTACTGCCCCTATGGAGAAGCTATTAAAGAAGGATGTTGCATTTGAGTGGAGTTAGGAATGTCAAGGAACTTTTGACACACTGAAGGCCAAGATGGCCTTTGCACCCATACTGGTATTCCATGACTAGAACAAGGAGTTCCATGTGCATGTCGACGCCCTTTCTGTTGCACTGGGGGTTGTACTTGCACAACTAGGTTAGGGTGACCTAGATCACCCGATCGTATATGCCAGTAGGAAGTTGTCATTTCCTAAATGAAATTACACAATGACTGAAAGAGAAGGCTTGGTGATGGTTTATGCCTTGCACAAGTTCATGCATTCTTTGTGAGGTAGTCACTTTAATATGTTCACCAATCATTTTGCCTTGCAATATTTGGTTAATAAGCCTGTGTTGGGGGGAAAGATCTATCGGTGGCTACTAATTTTTTTAGGAATTTGACTTTGAAATAGTTGTGAAACTAGGATGGTTGAATGCTAGTCCTGATCACCTGTTTCGCATTGAGACCGAAGAAGAACCAACCAATATTGATCAGGGATGATTTTAAGAACCCCCCCTAGATTTATATGTATAAAAATTGGGCAAATATCTCCGATATATAGGAAAATTTGAAGGCAATTTTATCAATAATATAATATGTATATATAAAAAATTTGGCAAATCTTTCATTTTATTATATAATGTTGTAAAATTTTGGTGAATATTTCATTTTATTATATAATGTTGTAAAATCTTGGAGAATATTTCATTTTACTATCTAATGTCGTAAAAACTTGGTGAATATTTAACGTTATTATAAAAAATTGTAAAAACTGGTGAATCTTTCACTGATTTATAGAATATTGTCAAAATAAAAGAATAACAACATTAGTCAAATAACATGAATCACATCATCAACAATAGAACATGTAGACTCACAAGTCACAACAGGAAAGTGTCAGTGAAACACAACTGCACTGACTAGATTTAGGGCAAGTGGGGACTCCACTTGTTATCTCATCCTTTAATGGTCCAACGGACATGTGGGGACCTGAATCTTGACAAACTGATAAATTCATAGAATCATACATTATGCTCGATATTGGCCTCCACTAGCCAATTATGGTCATGGAGGCTAATAGAATTATGCATTGCAATTATGCCAATTGATTATTGCATTAGATGAATGTTGGTCTTGTGCCAATAGGTATCCTATGATCAATGCATAGGAACCTAAGGCATAGACCATTTTTCTCTTCGCTTAGATATGTAGATCTCGTTTATTTTTTGAATAACGATAAGTATTTACAAAGAAAATATACAGTCAGCGTAAAAGAATTGAAAAACTGAAGAAAATTAATTCATGCAACTAAAATTTAATAAAAGAATCTTTTCTCAAATCCTAAAACCAACCTTGATTCAAGCTACAACAAAGGGTTAAATCAAGCATCGAATGAGAACTAGAATCATTCAAAGGAATTAACACAATATTTAACCAAATTACACACAAACTTCAAAAATCGACAAAATGCTTCAAACAAAAGCAATAAACAAACCATAAAAAATTGTCAAGATATTTGTGCTAAACACCAACATGGTTTCATGTACTTGAATGAGCCCATTCTTTCTTAGTAAAAGTGTTGTGAAATTAGTTATTTATCATTTAATGTTAGGAAACTATCTATGTGAATAGATAGCTCCTTGGCCTAGCTTTCTAAAATTCTAGCGTCATTTCCTATCAGATACAAGAAAGAGACAATGTAAGAGATAAATATCAAACCATCAATCTTAAAATAAGTTGCATGAAGGTAATGTAGCTCAAATCATCAATGTTACAACAAAAAAGTATAATGTAGAATCTATTTTTACCTAAAACATAACCTCAAATTCATATATGGAGTTGGGGTTAGGTTTGAGTTCTGCTTTTAGCTTTCTATAGGAGCTACTTTTGGGATCCCACTTTGTATTGTTATCATGGTACTTCACAGACCTCTTGACCTACTTTTGGGATCATTTGTTGGACATTAATAAAATAATCTTATCTTATCATAATTCTTTTTGTTACCTTCATTATATGCTTAATGTGTTACTTTCATTATATGCTTAATGTACATATTGTGTGCCAGTCAGCTGTTAGACTACCACAAGGTTAGTTAAGCACACAAAGTATACACCACCAGCTTTAGATTGGGCACCATCATCAAAATGGGGGAAAGTGCCCAAACGTTTCCCAAGGATTTATTTCCAAGGCAAAAAAACACCAATGTTCCACCAAGTTTTTGGGATGTGCAGATTTGGGAGCAAGGGAACACATCTAAGGGGACATGTGGAATCACCCCACAAAATCTATGGAACATTGAAGTCTCCAACATAGGAGGACAACCCAAATACTAAAAAGATTTAAAATATGAGAATTGAAACGTTAACCATTAAAACTATTACATAATAGCAATTTAAGCTTATCCAATTGGCAAAAGCACACCCAACTACTAATATCCAGCACACAATAGCAAGAGAACAAGTCTAGAAGTACCCTATTCCAAGCATTTTATTCCCGCAGTGCTAGAGCCTGTTCTAAGTATTTTCCCCCAGTTGCAACGTCACAACCAACAGCCACGTAATAGTAAATGTTTGAGGTATTTATTGTCTAGCAACAGAAAATAATTAAGTATTTACTATTCACTGTACCCACAATATCCAACAAGGGACTATGGAAAATACTTGAGGTATTAAGTTTTAAGTTTTAACTATGGCCACAACAATAAATATCCAGCAGCAAGGTTTCTACGATTCCAACAGTCCATAGCATCCAGTAGCAAGAATTATGTTTCATAGCATCCGAGAGTCACAGGCCGAAGGTCTCAACTCTCCCTCACATGGTCTCCCTCACACTGCCATGCCCACATAGCCTCACTGCTCACACAAGTTAAAATACAGTGCACAGAACTCATAGCCCCACTAAATGGCTTCATTTTTGCAGTCCCACTAAATGGCTTCATTTGTGCACCATGCTTTTCATTAGCAACAAAAACACTATTAATATTCTTCCAACTTTTGTTATCTTCTACTAATTTAACTTGACCACCAATTTGGCTTTGTCATGCATCAATATGAGTTAAATGCTATATAACATATAGGCATCTACCAATTGATTGGATTTTTAAATCAGGTATTGTCGCTCTTGTTGTTAAGAGATTCCAATAATTAAGGGGGTAGAATTTTTTATTCATTAAGGCTTTAAATATGTCCCAAGTCACAGCCTGCATGGACCCAATATTTATCTTGCACTCACATAAATCCTCCCACAGCAGCAAAGCTTACCTAGGCATGCATAGTTTTTCAAATACAACTTTGTCATCATCTATAAATTGTTGCACTTTGAAAAAGGGGGATCTAACTTCCTTAGGCAATTGTCAAGTCCAAGGCCTCCACCTGACCGGTCGTAGAGTGAAAATTTCACTTTGGGTTTCACTTTGAAAGAGGAACCTAGATTTAGCATCGAGCCTCCTTGAGAAGCAATTCATTTCTTGCCTAGATTGCTATCAAACAATTGCTATTGAACAATAGCCTATCATGTTGTGATAGAAGTTGTTAAATTTTGCCACAGATGGGCTATATTCATTAATTGACCATCCATAGGCCCAAATTTTGAGTTTAGAGTAGCAACTTTGGCTTCAACCATTCCAACACAACTCTACAATTCATCCTCCAATTCCTTCTTTGTCTGAGAGCAAATATTGTCCATAAATTGTGTAGCGAATCAGCAACTACATGTGAAACAAATGCTCTAAAATTCTAATATCAATATGATCCCAAAGTGTGCCTAGTGGAAATAAGTGCAACAACTGCAATATATAATCCTGCATACATAGCCAATATAAAATAGCAAGCAAATATTGAAGTAATCAAACAATCTTGGAAAATGAATCCACACAATAGGAAAAAAAATTTGAAGAAAATATCAACTCCAAATTTTCATTAAACAAAACATTATGTACAACAAAGATATGAATAGTATTGAAGCTTTTATCAGCAACTACAATCCATCAATTTCTACAAACTCCAGAGATCCAATGGAATTGAATCAGCTATACTACTACCGTCACTCAACCCCATTACAAAATGAGAAAGGAATATAAATACAACATGATGAATATGAAGCATTGTAGATCTTAGTTGTTCATATCTCAACAATACATTAGTGTACGATAGTCAAGAAGATGAAAAGACAGAGAAAAGTTGTGACATTTTTTATGACTGTGAGCTTCTGCTCATAACCACTTGTTGAGATCTCTATCCACTTCAGCAAACCTGTGTCAAACTAAATTGTGAGACTGCACCCAAATTTGTGCCCCTGGGTCAGTGCTTACGTGCATACAACTAAAATATAAGTGCGACATGCGTCTATAACACTATCGATTGTCACTCTGATGTGCATAGTTATTGGACTGTAGCACATGGTCCTACTGAAACACCTTTTAGACTGAACACTCCCAACACTCCCAACACTCCCTAGTACGGCAAGTCTAGCTCTGAGATGAATACTTACCTTAATGCTGTTATGATTTTCCTTGACAGAGTATTGACAGATCAATACTCACCAGTCTCAATGCTCTTATGAATTATGTTAACAGAGTGTCAATAGTCAATACTCACCATAATCCTAAGTATGTCAAATCTGTGTAGTCCCACCCTGGCCATTTTTGAGTTCACAAAATTGTGCAGTCCCATCCTGGCCATTTCTTATTTGTTAATCCAACACCAATTTCATCTTCTCAGCCCCTTTTCTGAGGAAGGCTAGTATTTTTGGCCATTCCAATCATGTCTAATTGCTCTTGTATGGTTTCCATTGATGCCATTGCCATGTTTCTTGGCTGACCTGAATCAAACAATGTAAACAATCAATCCAGTAGATCTTGTTCTGTGTGAGATAGAATGGCCATACAATGCATGTATCCTTCTTTTTTTCTTTTTCCTATTTCTTTCTTTCTTCCATTTTTCTATACTAGTTGTGATGGCTAGGTTGGATAGGAAGGGATGGTGTATGGGAAAATAAGGGAAAATATTTAACAATTAAAGAACATATCACTACAGAATCAACAGGAAATATAAACAAAAACAAAAATACTGATTTGTGCTAAATAATAAACTACCAACCATCCTATGTTAGGAACAAAGGATATAACTCATAGGTGCAAAGCACAAAAGCAATTAGCTAAAATCTTACAGAAGCACGATATATAGTCACACAATGCAAAATAAATCATATTCTACAACTTCTTAAATAATGGACATTAAAGCTCATATTTACCACCAATAGCAATCCATGTACATAAGCACTTCAAAGACACTACTGGGCTCAAAGCAGAGATGAAAACCTTGAAGTAGAAAAAATGCCTCTTGCAAAAGACTAAAAGTGCAAAACTAGTCTACATAATCCTAGATTTCATCTGTTCTATAGACCTATGAAGATGAAGGATTATGGGGGCTGAGAAGGAGAAAGCAAGGTAAACAACCAATACATAAGCAATGAAAACCAACATAGAATATGTGCATCCAACGGGAAGCCAAAAGCATACAGAGTGTTGGGCTTTGCAAGAGATTAGGGTTTCTTATGTTATAGAATTTATTGAGCCCCAATAGTTGTTATGCTGAATTCATTGGCTGTCTTTTCATCTTCTCATTTGTCCTTAATGGACCGTGTGGCAGTTGCACTGGTGGAATTAGCAGCTCTCCTAGACTCCCATAAGGCATGCAAAGGGGAGCATGATAATAGCCACCACACAATATTGTCATTTTGACTAATTCTCAAGGAGGAACCATGCAAGGATCAAGTGCTAGCAATCATGATGTTCAAATTTAAATTCATGTCCATGTAGGTTTTTGAGTCTTCCCTCCTTGCAATCCAAGCAAAATTAACAACTCATTTTATAGCCCACAATGCACATGGATATAAACGCCACTCATTAAAATCTCAGTAGCACTATTGTCACCATTACAATCAAAACAACTTATGTTTTCTCTCAACAACAAACTCATTCATTGGAAACATTTGTGTTCTCACTGCCTTGCACATCACACTAGTGCCCAACACAATATCATATTTCCATGCCATTGTTAAACTTTGCATCATAGTTCAGATCTGCATTAGCAAATGAAACCTATGGGTCCTAAATTTTGGAGCTTAGTTTACACCTATCAAATCCTAGATCTGTATATACTAAAACTTCTTTAAATTAAGTTTAGAAGGGAAAACAATGTACTCTGTGTTAATTGAAAATAACAAATAGAAGGAAGCTAAATATATACTTATGCAATATGGAAATTACAAACAGTAATACAAACTCTAACAACAATCACAACTACTCACTATTATTCAGAAAATAATATTACAACATCTAGTACACAAGTTGCTTACACTTGCTCTCATTGCAACACACACTAAAATTGTCTCTCAGGATGCTTACTAATGCAACCCTCATCATTTTATTGACTAAAGAAAAGAGTTACCAAATGGGAGATAAATAACTCTGGTGGAGCGCCCCACTTGAAATCATACATAGATCCCACTGTCCAGCAATAAAGCACACCTAGTTTCCTAGGTAAGTGGAGACCAGGGTGCCTTTGTTTGGCAATTTTGGTGTCAGTTTAAATGGGTTGTAAGAAATTCTCTTATTAGATTTGGTGCAGATAAGGTGTCAAGAGTAAGCTTCATTTTAAGGTCTTAATGGCTATGCCAAGAAATGGACTCTTTGTCTCCTAGTAATAGATAAATTTTTCTTAGACTTGTTCCTGGATGAGATATGGGAACATGTATAGGATTCCAATGACAATAAGCATGATGAAAGGAAAAACAAGAAAGAGGGGCAAGCACCATAAAGACAAGTTTCAGATAAACATGAACAACCTACAACAAATCCAAGGTGATGTTCAATATCAATATGGACATACAGGTTGTTTAGTTTTCATGACACCTTAGACAAAGACATCAATGCTTTCCACATGAGAGCAAGGGAATGGTATTTGTGGCATTTTCCTGAGCAAGTTAAGATCATTAATGATAACTATATATATCCATGAGTTGCAAAGTTTATGAAGAATATGCCACTTTTCCCTATGATGCTTTACCTTGACTAATATAAATAGTTGAAGATGAAAACAAAGTTGAGGATATCATAGAAGTTGCTAAAGCCTTCCTGGATCAAGATATATATGCCATTCATGTGATAAATATAGAGCAGTTTGCATAGAGGTTATAAAACTTTTTGAGTATGGGAAGCAGCTCAATTCTTATCTTATGTAATACTATAACATATAGGATAATTGGAGATATTTAGGACAATGTTATAAGGTCGTTTAATTCTCTTTCATATAGCAAGTAGGTGAGCGATTAACACTCCGGGTGTGGAATTCCTTTAGCACTTTAAACAAGCCAGCAGAGAGGCCACATTAACAATAGTAGTCACAAGTGTTTGTGTGGATTTTTTAGGCATTTTTGGAAAATGTCAGTGGCAGAATTGTAAGTAGACTTTCTAGCATATCATGTAGAAGATGCAGACTGTGTTGGATACCATTCCTGAAGGATTTTGCACAATGTCTTTGCCGAAAATTGGAATTGAGCACTCTCATCGCACCAAAAACATGCACCTCTAGGAAACAAGAAAATATGTTGTATAATCTATGGAAATAAAAAAATCAGGTTTACAGTTAGTGTATTTTCTGAGTTCTCCAAATCTACATACATAGTATAAAATCAAGAGAGAATATGAAATATATGCAGTTGTAATATTTATAGTAGAGACCAGCTATGTGCATGGCTAAAGAGTGGAAGAGAAAGAAATATAACAGGTTGATTTACCTTATGGAGAATGGTCCATGTTCCATGGTATTACAAGGCTGAGAATATTGATAGTAGGAGTAGGTTCGTACCTCTTCCAATGAGTATATACACCTCAATTATAAATTAATGCAATATTACAAGGGTGTATCCAACTTTCATGAGTGAATAGTGTGAAGACTAATTTTATACGGGAGTATTCCCATTTTCATGAGAGAATAGTGGAAGGCCCAGTTTGCATGGGTGTATCCCAATTTTCATTATTAGTGGAAGATCCAGTATGCACTGGAATATTTCAGTTTGCATGAGAGATGAGAGTGAAAACCTAGTTTGCATGAGCATACCTTACAAGTCGGTGATATGGAATATGGAAAATTGTAAGCAGTCTCAGAATTTCCATTAATATTCTCCATTCCTCTACTCGAGAAAGCATGCACATGCAATCACACCTAGGACACAAATATTTGATTTCAACATTTTCTCTGCTTGGGGTTTCTTTGTCAAGGTTAAAGGTGCCTAAAGTGAGACCATTTATGCCTATACAATTTTCAACCAAGAGTACAAGAAATTTCATTTTAAATTGTGTTTCCTAAACATATCTATATAGTTTGTAACTCTCTCTCAAACCCTCTTTATCCATTTATCTTGAAATGAGTCTAAAATTGGCATTCCATTATATTTGTACAAATGGAGCTCTTGCTAACTTGCAAACAGCAAGATAAAATTTCATGGGGCTTTTCAAGCAAAGGATTAGTGAAGGAACTTGGAATCAATCTTTTCAAAATTTCCCTAAAACTAAAATAAATCAAAACCCTGGGGAGAACGGTTCATGTATTTTTGGCACAATATCAAAATGCTAGTGTTTATAACCTGATTGAAGAAATAATAGTATCTTGCACTAGTAGCCAATATTTGACAAAAGAATAAATGTAATTAAATTGGTCTAGCTACCCAACTATTGCAGCCCCCCAAATATCATCCATATGAAAGGTAATAGAAGCATGTGCCAACAAATATACATTTTACTCACAAAGTATAGCTATCAAGATGGAGTTAATAATCAGCTGGATTCATAGCTGGTATGAAAACATTGTAAAAGGCTTGGACAAATGTAGGTGCAAGTAGCTCTATTAACCAAATTTTATGCCCTTGAGCTACACGGTGTTAACTACCACATGGCACAATGCAAGTAAAATCATTTTCAATGGAGCAATGTGTAGAACATGTTAATAGGTATCCTAAGCACTGTGTAATCTTTTTTAGTCACCTTTTTTCTAGTAATGTTCCATTTCTTTTGGGAATGGAAACCAAATGGGATTCACTTTAGTAACCAAATGAAAGAACTTCTTGATTGTACCCATAAATAGTTTGAAGCAGAATAGTTCAGCAATGGAAACATTCATTAGATCTAGGAAGTTTTGTGAGTCATGGCCTATTCGTCTCAAATTATGGGCATACTCTGGTCTTCAATTAGCAGCAATTAGCAATGTTATGGCCCTTGGACAGCACTAAGAAGCATCTTTGGGTAAATCTAGGCACATTGGGAACAAGTTTGTGGAAGGAAACATAAGTAAAACCTATTTATTCTTAATTATGGGAAGCGAGAAACCTAATTCTTGTAGCAGCACTCCATGTTGCGTTGTTTCCTAGCATTTCTACACATTCTAGATAGTTCTAGGTATGTTTTAACCATGTCTCAACCCTCCAAACAGAAACAAGATCGGTCTTGGGTATAATGTGGGCATCTTCCTTGTAGTGGCAGCCATGATTTAGCATCAACCAGCAACAAGAAGTCTGGTCAATCTGCAAGTAAAGAACAACAATAAAGATCTTAATTTCTCCACATTCTGGGCAGATCTTGAGTGAATTTAGGGTTTTCCCTGATCCCAAGCAGAGTTAAGTCCAAATATGGTCCAATTCTAAGTAGATCTAGCAAGTCTAAGCATCCTGGTCCCATGTTGCAAAAGATTTGGGCAAGTTTAGTGGAAATAAACAAACTAAATTCCAAATATGGGCATAGTTGGAACTTTGAAGTATTTTCTGTCACAACAACCGCTGATTATGTATTCTATGTAGCTTTGGTTTTGTTCGAAAATGCTTCATCAAACCTGTCCAATCTATATTTCGGAATGATTCATCAAACCTGTATATTAAAACCTTAGATACTTGAGAATCAAATAAAGACAAGAATCAAGTACATTCATCAAAAGCAACCAAATCAAAACCCCATTTAAATGGGTGAATAATTGTTCCCCCATAGAAATGGTCCTAGCTTTGGGGGCATGTACAAGCTCAACCTATTAAGTAATTTGTCATGGATAGAAACCAGCAACTAGAAATATCTCAGAAATGCCACCTTTTTTATATCTTCTACCTTAGGATCACATCACACTAATTCAAATGGGTTTGAGCAAGATGGGATAATATGATGTATGTAATTCGAATTTAACTTGTCTAAGTCTTTTTTCTTTGGTGCCATGTACATTCATCAAAAGCAACCAAATCAAAACCCCATTTAAATGGATGAATAGGATTGTTCCCACACAAAAATGGTCCTAGCTTTGGGGACATGTACAAGTTCATCCTATTAAGTACTTTGTCATGGATAAAAACCAGCAATTGGACAAATCTCAAAAATTCCACCTTTTTTATATCTTCTACCTCAGGATCACAGCACACTAATTCAAATGGGTCTAACCAAGATGGGATAATATGATGCATGTAATTTGAATTTAACTCGTCTACTTTTAGAGCCTAGTATGTGCCCAGCAACATGGATTTATTTCCTAAATATCCATTGTTTACTGCTGCTATTCATTTTCAGAAGTGCACATGTCTAAGTTTTAGCCACTTTACCATTGATATGATGCATAAACTTGTCAAAAATGTACCCAAAACACACCAATACTTGGATTTTCTTGATTTATGGCTATTTGAAGGCTAGGACAGATTTGATCTGTTATTGTTTCAAGATAACAAATACCAAAACTGCCCAAAGTATCCCAAATCAACTAATTAGGTTGTTAGGAGGCTCAACATATGCCCAAGTCATCAAGGAATGTGCCCATAAATCATTTTGATTCATGTATGAGGATTAAACAGGACAACATGCCTGGGTTTGCTTTCAATCATCCATAGAACTATTGAGGGCTCAGAGAGCTCCATCCATATCAAATGAGATCACAAATTATCCATGTCGCCATCACATGAACCAAAGATCTAACAATCTGTACTCCAAGGCATCATACTAAGCCATCCATCCATGATAAAAACAAATGCAATCAACAAAGGAGGTTCGTGACCTAAGGATATATTAATGATCATGAACCAGCTGAGATTAAGAAGACAGGTCTTGGAGCACCTAGGCTCTATGCAAAGCAACAAAAACAATTATTTAAGGATGCTATTGAAATTTGTAGGAGCATGGTTGCTAAAGATATCTCAAGTTGCACATAGGCATACAATTCAGTTCCAAAATTTATTAACTAGACATATAATTGCAAAATAATCCTAACATTGAGGGAACAAAGAAGATCAATCAATCAATTGGTGGATTGGTTCCACTTATTTCAAAGTATTTTGGGAATTAGTACCTAACATATGAAAATTATGCCAATTATATTAGAGGAATGTTGGTCTCATGCCAATAGGTCTCCTACGATGAATGGAGAAAACCTAGCAACCATTTTTCTAGGTGGATTCAGAACATGAGGAGCTTGAAAGTCTAGATAGGTTTGAACAGTTGGTGGGATAAAAGGATGAAAGCTTTGAACAACAGGGTTTCTTCCTTCAGTTTTCACAGAGATTTGAAGATTGTGCAGAAGATATATAAGCAGATCTTTGAAAAGAAAGAAGTGTGTCTATGTTCAATAAAATATGTAGATCTAAAATCAACCCCCCTGAGAACAATAGATGAGAGATAAATTCAACCTGTCCATCTAGCAAATGGTCAGGGAGTCTCAATCCCATGAAAAGTAAACCCCCCTACCTCCACTTGAACACACATTAGTTTGGGATTGCTTCAGATCTGATCTATCACTATTATGAAGATACTAATTCATTATTACATACCTATATCAACATGTCCAAACAACCAACAGTCATAGCCTACTACAAATAGGCCTAAAAAAATTTCATCCCTTTCTAATAGGATGAACAAACCTTAGGAAATTTACGATTCAAACTTAGAAGTCTCACAATGATCACAACTTAATCCAAACATCCTTTAAATAGTCATGGATGAGTTTAACAATTTAACAAGTCTTCATGGTTCAGATCTAGAAGCCCACAAGGTTCACAAGACATATATAGAAGCCCAAAAAGTCACGGCCCTATCTACAACAGCCCACAAGGTCAAGCAAGGTCACAAATGTTGCGACCCAACATAGAATCGTCAATACAGTCACATATCAGCCTAGGAAGGTTTATTAAGGTTTAATAAGGTTTAGCATCCCAATCAAAATATGACCCAGCTCAAAAAAAGCAAAACAACAGCCTCAACAATATACAAGAATTAAACAATAGAGAATCAGTACCATCAATGAAGTACAAACAACCTCACAAGATCTTTGGTTGATAATGACAGTCTTCTGGAAGAATAGTTGTCACTGGAGGCTAATACAATTATGCATTGTAATTATGCCAATTGATTATTGCATTAGATGAATGTTGGTCTCATTCCAATAGGTATCCTACAATCAATTCATAGGAACCTAGTGCATAGACCATTTTTCTCTTCACTTAGCTATGTAGAGCTCATTTATTTTTTTGAATAATGATAAGTATTTACAAAGAAAATATGCAATCAACATAAAAGAATAAATATTCGAAAAAGTGAAGACAATTAATTCATGCAACTAAAATGTAATAAAAATATCTTTTCTCAAACCCTGAATCAATGGAAACCGATTAAAACCAATATTGATTCAAGCTACAACAAATGGCTAAATCAAGCATCAAATGAGAACTATAAGCATTCAGGGGTTTGATATAATGAAATTACCAATTAGTGTTTCAAGTGTTTCAGCTCATAATTTCTCAAGAATAAGTTCTAGGAGCATCAGCTTGAAAAGAATCCATCTCTGGGTTGAATAGAATTGTCCTCGAAAAGACATGAGTTTCAAATTGGAAGGTGTCTTTATCACGATGATTTTGGTTTATAATCTTGACTCATGCAAAAATTAAACAATTACAGAAATCACAACTTTTTTAATCGTATATGAAGCAGGAGTTGACACTGACTTTTAAGAATCCATAAATTAGCAATATTGATTATGCTTGTAATTTTCATATTGAATTTATCATTATAGCTTCTTTATTGACTTTGTACAACACAAAAAGTGGGAATTCTTGCTAATAACATAATACAATTGTGTTTCTTCTTTTCTGTTCAGGAATTACATTTTCTAACATCAAAAAAGGGGGTCGTGTTCGTCTTGCATGGAGCTTCAGGATTTCCTGAAGAGCTTGTAAAGGTAAACCTGTTTATCTTTTACTTGACACTAATAAAAGTATAACTGTGACCAACACTTGAACTAAGAGTTAGAAAAGAGATTGAACTGAGAGTTAGAATTTTGAAATCATCCATTAGCA
The DNA here is from genome assembly GCA_001517045.1 of Pseudotsuga menziesii. Classification (NCBI taxonomy): domain Eukaryota; kingdom Viridiplantae; phylum Streptophyta; class Pinopsida; order Pinales; family Pinaceae; genus Pseudotsuga; species Pseudotsuga menziesii. Next base: position 211,177 of record LPNX010317314.1, on the reverse strand, counting down.
TTTGCTCCGATCTTTCCCACTATTCACTATGAATTTTGAAAGTATATAGAAATGGTGCCTTTTCAGAATCTAAGGAAATTATTTTAGGAGCCATACATCCTCAAATGATGATGATGATGACGATTATGATGATGTTCACATGTCTAGACTCCAAAATGAACACCAAAGTGACAAAGCTTCTTGATGTTTGTTTACAGGCCTACATAGACTTCGGAGTAAGGAAGTTCAATGTCAACACAGAATTTCAAAGTGTTTACATGAATGCTCTCCAGACACCCAAGAAGGACTTGATAGATGTGATGTCCTTTGCAAGGGAATCCATGCAAGCTATTGTTGTAGAGAAGATGCACATTTTTGGTTCAACAGGAAAGGCATATTAAGTTAATTGTTGGGTTGTTGTTCTTATTATCTAACAATCTGATATCAAGGATTATGGTTATTTTTTGGCTAACCCTAATAGCTTGTATTAGCTGTGTGCCCATCCACATGAAACAGTATTACAGTGACAGTCTTAAAAAAATGGATTCTCAACAATCCAAGCCTGTGGTTTTGGTTTATTGATTTCATTTTTGTATTGCTTCTTTTGCAGTGGTTTTTGTGCTCCTACTGACGTTCAGGCATTCACCTCTAAGTTGAAAAATAATTTGTCAGCCAAATGTCGAGGAAAGGTTTAAACTGACTTTACTCAGGCAGTGAAAGAGATATGTGAGGAGTATGATGATATTGGTATAGAGAAGAGGAATTTATGCCACATATTGATGATGGGAAATCCAGATCATGTATTGATGAAAGCTTAAAGGATTCTGTAGAGAAAGTACAGTTTGAAAAAAATGATAAAATCCAAGAAGCAAGGAAATGTTGAAAATGAAAAAATATTGACAGTTTTAATCACTCAATTCCAAATGTTGTGATACTATTGAGAATTTTCATCAGACTAGAGTGAATCTCCATTCATTAAAGTAGATCATTCTCTAAGATTCCATGCATTTCAATAGGTACATATGATCATTTGATATGTCCAAGCCCCTAGGGTTAGCTCAATTGGTTTAACCATTTACCCAAGGCATGTTGCCATGGGGGAATCCATAGGTCATATGTTCAAATACAATCGAGTTCCACAAAACATGTTACACACAAAGAATGACATATTTCCCAACTAGACTTTCACCATGTACTTCATAGGAATATGATTCTTCAAAAAAAGTTAAAACAGACCATAGACATGAAGAAAGATTATAGTTTATAGTGAAAGACCAATCCTAGTGTCCTATGGTGTCCAAATACACTTCTTTTGAGTCAAATTCAAGATCACCAACTCAAAACAGAAACAACTTGTGGAAGCAAATAATCTTGATAAAATAAAATTGGAAACTCAAAGCAAAAGTTAATTCAAGACCTAGACTCTATTCTAGAACACAGAACATCATCTAACCAAATGGGATTGGACCTATAAACCTAGCCCAATCCTAAATGGTATAAAGTATGTCCCTATATTGCTTTTATTTTCTTTATTTTTATTTTCTTTTATTGTGGTCTTAATGCTACTCATCATTAATCAACATAGTATGATAACCTATGAAGCTATTCAGTTGACTCTGCAAAACTATTCAATATAGTCAAATCTCTAGTGAATCCAACCATGGAATTGGCTAATGCAAACTCATTATTCCACGAATAGAAGGAAGAAAACCTAAGATTTTGTTGGAAACCTCCAAAATAATTCTTCCATATACTGCTCATTTGGGTCAACATATGGACTCCAGAGAATGATTTAACTCAAAAATAGATACTAAATTAAAGTCACAATGAGAAGCCATTAACAAATCAGCATGTTCATGTTGTCCAAAAAAATCAGTAGTAGCAATCAAGGGCTGTTGTTGTTTGGAAAAATCAGCAAGCAAAAACATGTTCCTCATGTTGTTCAGAAAAACCAACAATATTTAAAGTCTGTTCTTCATGCTACTTGGAGCACCCAATGGCAGTAATCAAGAAATAAGCACATAACGACTGTGATCAAGGGTTGTTTGGAAAAGACAACAACAATAATTGAAAAATCAATAGTAACAATCAAGTCTTCATGAACTCCATCCTCTGCACTGACTCTTCAAATCTGTAATCACTGGCAGAAAAATCAAGTTGCAATTTAATCTCATTGTCAATAGGGTCTTGTTGAGGCCTAGAAATTCGCAGGCAGCAATAGTAAGGGATTCTCCCCAATCAACGTTCCCAACTAGCCCATTGACTGTTTGGTATAGGGAATCCATCCGGTTTGACGGTCCGGCTACCGTAGGTCAAAGTATCAACAAGGGTTTACCGGTTGCGGCCCGGTCCACCGGCATTTGTATTTTTTACTTAAGAATGATATGCAAGTATCTAACTGATTATGTAGGGTGGTGAAGGATGCGGGTAGCAGTCACAATGTGATGCACAGGTTCTTACCTATCGTCTTAGGCTCACCAGCACCAAAATCACACATGCATCTATGATCTAAAATGACTACTTATCTATATGCCTACTCATCTACCTATTCTATCCTATCCCCGGGGAGCCCACTTGTGATTAATATGAATGAGTAATGTGAATGTGCACGCATAATAAAAGCAACTACAGATAGCTGACATTAACTTCCACACGCATGAACAATGGAGGATGTTTCACAACCAGATAGCTAATTGTTTATGACTAACATACATTACTCATGGTGGTTATTTCATGAAATAAATCAGAAATCATCAAACAAAGACATAGGTCGTAAAGTTAGAACGATCTCACGATTCATGGATATAATGCTGAAAAACAAATTAGTTCATCTTTCGACTATCCATGGCAACACATTTGAAATCCGACCAATTTCTTTCAATAGGAAAACTGTCATATTTTATTGCAAAAGGAAGTAGTTCTTCTTACAATAACCTTCCAGTCTTACTGGGGAAAAAAGCCCTTCTCTTCTCTACGTCTCCTACTTTTATACAAAAAGTCAAAATGGTTGGGCTGCCCAAAGTGACCTTTGGGCTTCCCAACCTTTTGCTTTCCCAACGCTTCATTTCCCAAAACTTTTACAAAAAATATTACATTAATAAAAGTTGACCGGTCCTCTATGAGGAGGGTCTCGATTGATTTTCTAGGAATTTTTTCCATGCTGCTGCCTCAGCAGCGAGACCTTCAAACGAGGTAGGCTCTAAAAACTGGATGTTTAGCTCAAACTTATCGGCCTGGTTTCTGACGGCGTCCACCCTGGCTGTGTTTAATCGCACCTGGTCTTCTAAGAGCTACACTCTAACAGCTGTATGACCTATCTCATTTCTCATAACTTGGTCATTGATGGCTTTGATGTGCTGTACTTTTGCTTCTTCATCCTGCTGTCCTTTCTGCAACATTTCTACAAACGAATCATGATATGGGAACCCATATAGCCTCTGCTTGGCTTCTACCTGGCATCGGTTGTAGGTAACTAGGGCTCTCCTGAAGAATTCTGTGTAGGCTCCCTTTGTCTTCTTAACCGTTTACTTGAAATCTTCTGTAGTATTGATAGCGAATTCTATCAGATCATAGTCCCGTTTGAGGGCTTGTTTATCCTTGGAAGGTAGTTCTGCCAGAACTTCCCCATTATTCTCTGCCCTTGCTATCCTTGTAGTCAGTATTTCGAGGATGTCTTGAGACCTGTCAACAAAATAAGAAGCGGTGTCCAAGATTTCATCCAGTCAGCTATCAATATGGAGGACCTGGCATCTTTCTTCTTCCAGAGCAGTCTGCAGGTGAACCACTTTGGCTTTTTGAGCCAGGATATGTTCTTTAAACGGCTGCAGATCCACTCGCTGTTCCTTTGTTGTTTCCAGTTCAGCAGTCAGGGAAGCCAGCTGCTCTCTCAGTTCTTTGGTGTATTCAGTATTGGACTCATAGATGATAGTCTGTTGTGCCTCTAGGTCTTCGACTTTTTCCCTCAACTGTTCCTTTTCATTCTTCAGATCTTGAACTTCCTGTTGCGCCTTTTCTAGAGCCTCTTGTGCCGTTCCCTTGGCTTGGATCTCCTCCTGAAGGTCATGGATTTCACCCTTCATGGATTCCATTTCCCTTAGCACATGTTCATACTTCCTCTATTACCTGCATAGCATCTTCTGACATGCAGTCACATTCCTTCCGGAAGATAAGGTTGTATAGTGGAATAATGAAATGCTCACATACTTCTCTGTAATAACTGTGGTACTGATGAGCCCACAGTGGTTTGTAAGCTACATATACAGGCATTCTCTCCCTATCCCAGGCACACTTGAGGTCGGGGAAAGGCTGGTTACATAGTATGCAGTCTATCAAAATTGCACTCATATAGAATTCAGATTTCTTACGGGCTTCTCCTCCTCCCATGGATGCATCTACGCAAGAAGAGAGACTGCTTGATATGAGGCTAGCCCAGTTGAAGATTGTTCCTTGGGTCGCCACATGGAACATAATGGGGACCCATTCAAATTTGAAGAGTCTGCCATTGGCTCTACCAAAGATCCTATTTAGCATCAAGGCTACAAATCTGTAAGGAGCTCTTAAGCTCGCTGTATCATAATCCTCGGTTGCTCTGTGTCGATAGAGCTTTCTTGGCAAGAGCATTCTCTTCAGGGTTTCTACCAAATCCATCTTGAGGTTATCCAACCAATCATTTGACAGGAAGATTTGAGGCTCTGGTAGCTGGTAAGCCAGAGCCACATATCCTGGGCTAAATGCAGCATAGCCCTGACCTTCGAAATTTCCTATAAGCATTGTGTCGCTATTTCTGGGGGGCAGAATCCATCTCATAACATCAGAGCATGGGAACAACTCTGGTCTGGTAGCCACCTTCATGATGGTGTATTTCTCTATGTTGGCATAAATGGGCTCCTCTTCGAGACCCATGTCTGGGACTTCCCTGTGGGAAATCAATATGTATACCTCATCCCATTTATACTCAAGTGCAACACCCGAGACACACTGGGTGTCCTCATATATATATTCTACCTATGTAACGACCTCTATTGCTGACTGTTCTTCGACCATGGGGGCCTTCTTTTTCTACCTTTTGGACATTGTAAGCTCTTCCTACCATGTATAACATTTTATCATTAAGCAATTCGAATTTGCGAACATTGTGCAGCCATTTATTCATTCTCAAGTGTATTATGACTTGTAATGAAATTAAGACATAAGCCCTTCAGGCTGAAGAGATGAGCTAGTATGCAATACTGTGTACTGTGCTAATATCCCGTGCAACAAAAGCATGCATTGCACAACTTTATAATGCCTTGAGACTAGGGTGCACTATTTCACGACTTGATTTATATGAAGCATACATAGTTCTGAACAACCTACCATTGTCGCATGATATCAAGCTTATCAACTATGTTTGGGACAGCATTAAATCTACACCATTATGTGACATGCCAATTTCCTAGGATGGCAATTCATTGAAGCAAAATATGCACATCATATGCGGAGTGCCATAAAGTGAAGGTAGGCCTAGAAACTAATGCATGTATGCACAACCCAAGCATGCCCTAACTAAAAAACTAAATCCCGCGCAATACAGTGAGCCACCATCTCGCAGTGCTGCTTCTCCTATTAAAATAACTTTCAATGCAAATGAATGAAGCTTAAACGCAAAGGGCCAAATGCAACTGTCCACAATTCAAATATTTTGACAACATGGCGCTATTAAGGATAAAAACGGCAATAGTTCGTGCTGCTCGCGGAAAGGTAATTAAATCGGTGCGGCTAGAGACTACGGGCATAAACATTCCTTTTCTGCATACGAGGCTTTCATTCAATCAAGCTATCTTCAAAATGCAATACTACAGCAGCAAAGCCCTAGGTTTTAAAACAGCCGAAAACGACGACTTGCGTGGCGCGGGCAGAGGTTAGGGCTCGAAAATGGGAGAAAAAAATAGGGAAACTAATCAACAGAGGAAAATTAACAAACCCTCAGCAAAACCCCCATCGGAACTACTTCCTGGACCTCCTTACTACAGGTGCAGGTGACATAACGACCGCCTGCATCGCGCCTTCCTCCACTGCGCGCAGGGCAGAACTAAAACGACTGAGGTAAACAAATAAGAAACACGGGCTCTATAAAAGAAAATGACTACCCCCCATTTCTAACCGTAAACAGCTACCCCAACCAGACATTATCTCAATATGCAGGCGTAAAACACAAGAAAACAACTATGGCACCTAGCCACGGGGAAAACTCAGTATGCGGGCAGGACAGGAAGTGTGTACATAACCCTAGTAATACCCCAAACCCCAGCACATCACCCAATCAAAACCTTGAATAGCACTAGGTAAGGTGGTAGAAATCCTACCTAGCAGTAAGGCGCAGCTGGTGAGGCAACCACGGTTAAGCTTCCAACCGACACCTGGATGCAGGTACAAGCACGGAGCTCCACAAAGTTCGCAGGGTCGACAGCGCGGAGAAGACAATGACAACTCGGGCCCAAAAAAAACAATAAAAAATCCAAAACCCCCGGCCCCCGTATATAAACAAAGCCACACGTGCGAGAGATATAAATCGGCCGCGGAACCAAACCTGAGTCGGGCGGCTAGAACCCCGAACCGTCCACAACGGCGGACCGTCCCCAGCACCAACTCACTCGCCGCAGCTAATAGAACGTGTGAATCATGATGATCAGGCGTGGAATGGAAGTGGAACAGGGCGGCGAGAGTCATAGACCTTCCACAATGGCGGATGGTTCCCAGCGTCAATTCACCCGCAACGGAAGATAGAGCACGTAAACGAAAGATCGGGCGCTGGCGGGAACCTACATCGGAAGCCAAAAAAGGGACTCCTTCGAAATGGTAGGCGTTTGCAAGTTGAACTCCATCTGCAACGGCAGAAAGCACAAAGCTAACGGGCTCCAATGCGTAGCCGGAAGACAAATCAAAGTGCAGATTGGAAGATAAGATAAAGTCAAAGCCCAACATGATCCGTAACGGCAGATGCCCGAAAAGAAGATCTGTCCGCAACGTCGAACGAGGGAGAAATATATCCTTCTGATGAAGAATAGAAAACCACCCAAAACGTCAGAGAATCGAAACTCACCCGCAACAGCGGGACAATAAACCATCTGTAATAGTAAAAAACAAAGCAGGCAACCTCCGCAACTGCGGGAAGAACAAATGACTCAACTCCCGATGAAAAAATGACTTTAAAGACATGCAAAAGCAAAGATGAGCTTGATAATGGAAGGGATCATTTAAAAGTATCAAAGGAGTAAAACAGATCGATTGATAGCAAATCAAAGTGCTGTAAAACCTTCCGAAAAAAATCATAGACCAAAATCGAGAAGAAAAACCGACTAAATCAAAGTACAGGAGGGTCCTAAAACTTTTTAGAATTTTGGGAAATTGTTGCAGGTGCAACAATTGGCGACTACATGGTGAACCCCAGATCTCTGAAATAACTCTCTCTCCCAGCTTAAGACTGTCTGAATAAAATCGAAATCTTCTAGATGTCTGTATCCCTAAGTAGGACAACTTATGCATTAAATTACTTAGAAGAAGTCCATCTTTTCGGGAAAGGTAACATCAGTGGTGCTTCAGGTCTAAATCACTCTTTTGAGGCCAAATGGATGAGTTTTATTTTACCTGCCCTTTGATAGCTACAGCTTAGACCACAGGATTGTGACAGAGAGTGACAGTATTATCCTTTTGTTCCTCATTCCCATGCCAATTTGCACTTTTGTGCCTTCTGAACTTTAGTTCTTTTGATATGAGTCTTCCTGCAGGCCTTTCTTACTGAATTTTAATTTAGGATCCTCTATCCCATAGTGTCCTTTTGTGTGAATGATATATTTTATATTTCAGTTCACAAACGGAGAGGATCTTGTGGCCATTTGGTACTTTATGCTCTGAGATTAATGCTTTTTCGAGCTTGGCTTTGATAGGTCTTGTTTCTTTCAGGAGCTTTGACTCTTAATATATTTTAGCCTTTTCTTAATTTATGGCCTGGGATCATTTATATATGATAAACTGTTCCACTCTGCTTCCTTTCCGTGGGTCTTTCGCTATCACTCCCTTGGGTAATTAAGATGTGAAAACAAAATGGAGCCTCGCAATAGTACTTCAGACCTTTTTCACTCTTGAGTTATTTATAGGGATTAAGTAAGACTTCAAATGAATGCTCTGCCAGTTAGGAATACAGTTACTAGAAGACATTCTATACTTTTAAGCACAGTCTTTCACTTAAGGTTATAGTTAATACAGAATCCTGATGTTTCCATTGCAACCAAAAGTTTGCCTCTTATTCAAAATCAAAAGGAAAACTAGCAAAGCTATAAAGAAAACAGTAGCAAAGGAAGTAAAAAAGAAGAAAGAAAACATCAAAGCAATAGAATAAGAAAACAATATAAGCGACAAAGTAATTTATTTATGTACAACAGAAAACAAAAATTTTTCCCATTCCTGAAAAATTATAAATCTAGAAACTGAGGAATGAGCTGGATTTAGACATGGATTGTCTAACCATGGTCCAACTGTGTTGCTATTGAAATGGAACCCATATCTAAGATCCTGCAGTCATTTCTATCAGCCTGAGGGAGTTGAAGGAGCTCAGGCTGAGTGCCCGTCATAGGACTGGCCCCTTTTGAGGTATGATGGTCTAGCTTAAGCTCAGTGAGATAGTTTCCCAGGATAGAATCAGAAGACTCACTTCCTTCTCCTAACTTAGTAACAATATACTTCATATACGGTTATGACTTTGGGTACCCTTGATAGGCAACCATAGATGAGACCAATCTGAAGCAAAATAGCCTTTCAGCCTGGCAGTCCAATCTCAGTTGAGAATGAGCCCATATCCCCTTGGTATATCAGCCACTATTATGTCAATAAATTGACATATTTTGTTGTTTGCAGCCAAACGAATGAGGAAATTCTTCATTTCACCCACCACCTTGACTCGTGTACGATCCAATTGCGTTACTTCATGAGGTGTGGACTCTAGCTGTCCATTAATCCTTTTACAAATCTCAAGGGGCATCACATTTACTGCTGCTCCAGAGTCTACTAAGCAATTATGCACATTGTAATTCAACTTCTCTAGAGTCAAGAGAAAAGGAGGGGTGTCAAGGTTTTCTTTCCAACCTGGTTCTTGGTCTTCTTCTCCTGGTTGGTTTTGAATAGGTATATCCCTTGCTAGCTCTTGAGTTTCCTCAGAGTTCTCCCCACTGATCCCTATCTTTTCCTCTACAGGATTGACAGTCTTAGTGATTGGTTCTGTCCTTTGGTTGAGCGTATTGTTGTGATGCTCTTTGCCTTCGTCCAGTTTCTTAACATTCTCCTGCAAACTGTTAACGTTAGAAATCATTGCATTGTCTTGGCTGGTGAAAATTTTGTCCCTTCTAGTTATGGATGTGCATTCAGATTTAGGAGTGTCATCTTCAATGTTAAACAGTGAAATGCCATTCCATGAGAACATAGTATCATCCTCTGGTTTACTTATGATATGTTTCTCCTTTTCTTCCTCACCACTGTCCTTAATCAATTCTGGATCCAACAACTTATTCATCACCAATGTCATTGAATGTAACCATTGAGGACACTTCTTCTCAGAATGAGGTTGTTGATGAAAAGTACAGAAATTATCCCCTCCTATTTCTGTTATGTTTATTGATGCCAGATTAGGAGGTGGGACTTGCCATTGGTTGTTATCTTCCATTTTTGGATAGTGTGGCTTATTGGTTTTCTGAATGTCCCTCTCCTTTTCCAGATCTACGATTCGGTTGGACATTTTCTGAAGCACTTTCATCATCTCATGATAATCATGTGGTTGTTCTTCTCTAGATTTTAACAGCAGTGAGCTTCTTTTTACAGTGGTCTTCTTTTCACATGAATTAGGGTAATCCTCTATACTCTCACTTTCTACCTCTATTCTTTCGGCCTCCTCATAAGTTTCCACCAATGTAGGCTTGAATTTCATTTTGGTAAACATGGCCAGCTCAGGACCTAGGGCCAAGGTATAATATTCAATTAAAACTTTGTCTGAAGGTCTATCCATAGCAGAATTTTTTTTTAAGTACAATGAAAATCTCTGAGTGAAACCATGTACCTTCTCATTCTTCTCTTTTCTTAACAAACCAAGCCCTTTCATCAACACGGCATGTGTCTTCTGAGTTGTGTATCTACTTTTGAAAGCCCTTTCAAAAGTGTCCCAATCTGGAATGGAGTTTGCAGGCAGACTGAAATACCAAGATGTTGCTGCTCCTTTTAGAGTGTGAGGGAACAATCTGCAGACCACATATTCATACTCCCCAGCCCTTAGCCCTTCTAATGCTAGGTAAAAGCTTTGGAGGTGATCCTCTACAGCAATCCTTTCCTCAGGGTCAAACTTAGGCAAGAGCTTGTCAAAGGCTTGAGGTAAATTGTGCAAAGGAGGAGTTACGTTCAGAGGCGACCTGGCTCTCCATGCTGGCAAAGGATTGGGTTGATTGCCAGCCATAAGCAAAGGTAAACAGATAAATCACTGGAAAAAAAAACAATCTCTCAAGGATGGTATTGGAAACAGTGAACACCTGGGTTAGGTTGAAAGCTTCAAATATCTACTGGTATGATAATCTCAGGAAAGTAAGTTCCACAGCCAGCCTATATTGGCGGCTCTCCTTCTAGCGCCAAAACTATTGAGGCCTGGAAATTCGCAGGCGGCAACAGTAAGGGATTCTCCCCAATCAACGTTCCCAACTAGCCCGTTGACTGTTTGGTATAGGGAATCCATCCGGTTTTACGGTCCAGCTACCGTAGGTCAAAGTATCAACAAGGGTTTACCGGTTGCGGCCCGGTCCACTGGAATTTGTATTTTTGACTTAAGAATGATATGCAAGTATCTAACTGATTATGCAGGGTGGTGAAGGATGCGGGGAGCAGTCACAATGTGATGCGCAGGTTCTTACCTATCGTCTTAGGCTCACCAGCACCAAAATCACACATGCATCTATGATATAAAATGACTACCTATCTATATTCCTACTCATCTACCTATTCTATCCTATCCCTGGGGAGCCCACTTGTGATTAATATGAATGAGTAATGTGAATGTGCATGCATAATAAAAGCAACTACAGATAGCTGACATTAACTTCCACACGCATGAACAATGGAGGATGTTTCACAACCAGATAGCTAATTGTTTATGACTAACATACATTACTCATGGTGGTTATTTCATGAAATAAATCAGAAATCATCAAACAAAGACATAGGTCGTAAAGTTAGAATGATCTCACGATTCATGGATATAATGCTGAAAAACAAAGTAGTTCATCTTTCGACTATCCATGGCAACACATTTGAAATCCCACCAATCTTCTTTCAACAGGCAAACTGTCATATTTTATTGCAAAAGGAAGTAGTTCTTCTTACAATAACCTTCCAGTCTTACTGGGGAAAAAAGACCTTCTCTTCTCTACGTTTCCTACTTTTATACAAAAAGTCAAAATGGTTGGGCTGCCCAAAGTGACCTTTAGGCTTCCCAACCTTTTGCTTTCCCAACGCTTCATTTCCCAAAACTTTTACAAAAATATTACATTAATAAAAGTTGACCGGTACTCTATGAGGAGGGTCCCGATTGATTTTCTAGGAATTTTTTCCATGCTGATGCCTCAGCAGCGAGACCTTCAAACGAGGTAGGCTCTAAAAAATGGATGTTTAGCTCAAACTTCTCGGCCTGGTTTCTGATGGCGTCCACCCTGGCTGTGTTTAATCGCACCTGGTCTTCTAAGAGCTGTACGCTAACAGCTGTATGACCTATCTCATTTCTCAGAACTTGGTCATTGATGGCCTTGATGTGCTGTACTTTTGCTTCTTCATCCTGCTGTCCTTTCTGCAACATTTCTATAAACAAATCATGATCTGGGAACTCATATAGCCTCTGCTCGGCTTCTACCTGGCATCGGTTGTAGGTAACTAGGGCTCTCATGAAGAATTCTGTGTAGGCTCCCTTTGTCTTCTTAACCGTTTTCTTGAAATCTTCTGTAGTATTGATAGCGAATTCTATCAAATCATAGTCCCATTTGAGGGCTTGTTTATCCTTGGAAGGTAGTTCTGCCAGAACTTCCTCATTATTCTCCGCCCTTGCTATCCTTGTAGTCAGTATTTCGAGGATGTCTTGAGACCTATCAACAAAATAAGAAGCGGTGTCCAAGATTTCATCCAATCGGCTATCAATCTGGAGGACCTGGCATCTTTCTTCTTCTAGAGCAGTCTACAGGTGAACCACTTTGGCTTTCTGAGCCAGGATATGTTCTATAAATGGCTGCAGATCGACTCGCTGATCCTTTGCTGTTTCCAGTTCAGCAGTCAGGGAAGCCAGCTGCTCTCTTAGTTCTTTGGTGTATTCAGTATTGGACTCATAGATGATAGTCTACTGCGCCTGTAGGTCTTCCACTTTTGCCCTCAACTATTCCTTTTCATTCTTTAGATCTTGAACTTCCTGTTGCGCCTTTTCTAGAGCCTCTTGTGCTGTTCCCTTGGCTTGGATCTCCTCCTGAAGGTCATGGATTTCACCCTTCATGGATTCCATTTCCCTTAGAACATGTTCATACTTCCTCTATTACCTACATAGCATCTTTCGACATGCAGTCACATTCCTTCCGGAAGATAAGCTTGTATAGTGGCATAATGAAATGCTCACATACTTCTCTGTAATAACTGTGGTACTGATGAGCCCACAGTGGTTTGTAATCTACATATACAGGCATTCTCTCCCTGTCCCAGGCACACTTGAGGTCAGGGAAAGGTTGGTTACATAGTATGCAGTCTATCAAAATTGCACTCATATAGAATTCATATTTCTTACGGGCTTCTCCTCCTCGCAAGGATGCAGCTACGCAAGAAGAGAGACTGCTTGATACGAGGCTGGCCCAATTGAAGATTGTTCCTTGGGTCACCACATGGAACATAATGGGGACCCATTCAAATTTGAAGAGTATGCCATTGGCTCTACCAAAGATCCGGTTTAGCATCAAAGCTACAAATCTGTAAGGAGCTCTTAAGCTCGCTGTATCATAATCCTCGGTTGCTCTGTGTCGATAGAGATTTCTTGGCAAGAGCATTCTCTTTAGGGTTTCTACCAAATCCATCCTGAGGTTATCCAACCAATCATTTGATAGGAATATTTGAGGCTCTGGTAGGTGATAAGCCAGAGCCACATATCCTGGGCTAAATGCAGCATAGCCCTAACCTTCAACATTTCCTATAAGCATTGTGTCACTATTTGTGTGGGGAAGAATCCATCTCATAACATCAGAGCATGGGAACAGCTCTGGTCTGGTAGCCACCTTCATAATGGTGGATTTCTCTATGTTGGCATAAATGGGCTCCTCTTCGAGACCCATGTCTGGGACTTCCATGCAGGAAATCAATCTGTATACCTCATCCCATTTATACTCAGGCGCAACACCCGAGACACACTGGGTGTCCTCATATATATATTCTACCTATGTAACGACCTCTATTGCTGACTATTCTTCGACCATAGGGGCCTTCTTTTTCTTCCTTTTGGACATTGTAAGCTCTTCCTACCATGTATAACATTTTATCATTAAGCAATTCGAATTTGCGAACATTGTGCAGCCATTTATTCATTCTCAAGTGTATTATGACTTGTAATGAAATTAATACATAGGCCCTTCAGGCTGAAGAGATGAGCTAGTATGCAATACTGTGTACTATGCTAATATCCTGTGCAACAAAAGCATGCATTGCACAGCTTTATAATGCCTTGAGACTAGGGTGCACTATTTCATGACTTGATTTATGTGAAGCATACATAGTTCTGAACAACCTACCACTGTCGCATGATATCGAGCTTATCAACTATGTTTGGGACAGCATTAAATCTACACCATTATGTGACATGCCAATTTCCCAGGATGGCAATTCATTGAAGCAAAATATGCACATCATATGCAAAGTGCCATAAAGTGAAGGTAGGCCTAGAAACTAATGCATGTATGCACAACCCAAGCATGCCCTAACTAAAAAACTAAATCCCACGCAATACAGTGAGCCACCATCTCACAGTGCCGCTTCTCCTATTAAAATAACTTGCAATGCAAATTAATGAAGCTTAAACGCAAAGGGCCAAATGCAACTATCCACAATTCAAATATTTTGACGACATGGCGCTATTAAGGATAAAAATGGCAATAGTTCATTCTGCTCGCAGAAAGGTAATTACATCGGTGCGGCTAGAGACTACAGGCATAAACATTCCTTTTCTGCATATGAGGCTTTCATTCAATCAAGCTATCTTCAAAACGCAATACTATAGCAACAAAGCCCTAGGTTTTAAAATATCCGAAAACGACGACTTGCGCGGTGCTGGCAGAGGTTAGGGCTCGAAAATGGGCAAACAAAATAGGGAAACTGATCAACAGAGGAAAATTAACAAACCCTCAGCAAAACCCCCATCGGAACTAATTCCTGGACCTCCTTACTACAGGTGCAGGCGGCATAACAGCCGCCTGCACCACGCCTTCCTCCACTGCACGCAGGGCGGAACTAAAACGATCGAGGTAAACAAATAAGAAATGCAGGCTCTATAAAATAAAATGAATACCCCCCCTTTCTAACTGCAAACAACTACCCCAACCGGACATTATCTCAATATGCGGGCGTAAAACACAAGAAAACGACTATGGCACCTAGCTGCGGGGAAAATTCAGTATGCGGGCAGGACAGGAAGTGTGTACACAACCCTAGTAATACCCCAAACCCCAGCACATCACCCAATCAAAACCTTGAATATCACTAGGTAAGGTGGTACCGATCCTACCTGGTAGTAAGGCGCAGCTGGTGAGGCGACCACGGTTAAGCTTCCAACCGACACCTGGACGCGGGTACAAGCATGGAGCTCCACAAAGTTCACAGGGTCGATAGCGCGGAGAAGACAATGACAACTCGGGCCCAAAAAAAACAATAAAAAATCCAAAACCCGCGGCCCCCATATATAAACAAAGCCGCACATGCGAGAGCTATAAATCGGCCACGGAACCAAACCTAAGTCGGGCGGCTAGAACCTCGAACTGTCCGCAACAGCGGACGGTCCCCAGCACTAACTCACCCACTGTGGATAATAGAACACGTGAATCATGATGATCAGGTGCGGAATGGAAGTGGAACAGGGCTGCAATAGTCATAGACCTTCCGCAACGGCGGATGGTTCCCAGCGTCAATTCACCCGCAATGGCAGATAGAGCACGTAAACGAAATATTGGGTGCTGGAGGGAACCTACATCGAAAGCCAAAAAAGGGACTCCTCTGAAACGGCGGGCATTTGCAAGTTGAACTCCATCCGCAACGACAGAAAGCGCGAAGCTAACGGGCTCCGATGCGCAGCTGGAAGACAAATCAAAGCGCAGATCAGAAGATAAGATAAAGTCAAGGCACAACATGATCCGTAACGGCGGATGCCCGGAAAGAAGATCTGTCCGCAACGTCGGACGAGGGAGAACTCAATCCTTCCGATGAAGAATAGAAAACCACTCGAAACGTCAGAGAATCGAAACTCACCAACAACAGCGGGACAATAAACCATCCGTAACAGTAAAAAACAAAGCAGGAAACCTCCGCAACTGCAGGAAGAACAAATGACTCAACTCCCGATGAAAAAATGACTTTAAAGACATGCAAAAGCAAAGATGAGCTTGATAATGGAAGGGATCATTTAAAAGTATCAAAGGAGTAAAACAGATCGATTGATAGCAAATCAAAGTGCTGTAAAACCTTTCGAAAAAAATCATAGCCCAAAATCGAGAAGAAAAACCGACTAAATCAAAGTAGAGGAGGGTCCTAAATTTTTTTAGAATTTTGGGAAATTGTTGTAGGTGCAACAGGTCTGCATGGTGCCTACATCAATAATGTGAGGTGCATAAGCCCTCTCACAATCATCGTCTTCCTCATTATGACTATCACAATCAAGGGAATGGACATCATCATTGATCTATGGAGCTCAGGAAGTTCTTTGTGTGGCTCTGTTTGAATTGAGAACATCATAGACGGGGACAATAACTTTCTTGTTGATTCAAGTCCGCGTAGTGGATTTATTGATCTTCCTCTTCCAATCTGAAATCCATATTACTAAGGGTCAATAGTTCGTGCTCTAAATTCAATGCTTCTACATCCTTTCAAAAGTTCTCATATTGTGCTTGATCTTCTTCATAGTTTTCAAATGACTGAGCAACCATTAGAAATGTGCTACATGAATCATCTCTACGTGGGGCTTCACAAGACAAACACCGGTACATTGCAAAAAAGGCTTATGATACCTTTGTGTGTGGGAATTGACAAACTTGACACCAATAAACAACATCTGGAGGAGAATATAAAAATGTCTTTGGGATCATGAATGTTTATCAAGTCCCTCTATAGCTTTGCTAACATTTTGAAAAATCCTCCATGTGAACAACTTCAATGCATAACAAAGGCATAATACCGTGCAAATTGGAAATTCCTTATACATGCAAACTGTGTGGATGACTCAATAAGGGAGTGGTTAGGGGAATATAAATAATCCACAGTAGAAGTAATACTCACCAATGGAGTGGCCTCATGCTACAAATATTAACACTTGCTCCTTGGCAATGAAGAAATTTGAAAACCCAACCTGATTTCAAGTCTCAATGAGAATTTTGTTTGATGCCCAACCCACATGTGCATATGAATAAAAAATTTCTTTTTCTCATAAATAGGAACACTCTGAATCTAGATTCAAGTACTGAAATGAAATCAATGAAAGCAAACCACAAATTTAACACAAGTATTTTTTGGTCAAAAGACCTTGGGAAAACCCTTGTGGGAAAATGGGATAGAGAGAGAATTACCCTTGCAGGAAAACAAGATAGGGAGAGAATTACCCTTGCGGGAAAACAAGATAGAGAGAGAATTTGTATTATTCAGGAAATTTTATAGCAAAGACTTTTCAACAAATAAATGACCAATTTATCTTGAAAACTGTGCACAGCAACTTCCTAAAATAGTGCCAAAATATGCCTTGAAATTCATGTCAGAACTTCTGTGTAGAATTGTACGGAATAGTAGGGATTCATGACACTATAGATGGATATTACCCCTCTAGTTGTGTAGGAAATATAGGGGTTAACAATCGTGACTCAAGGGGGTGACATCCTCTTGCAAGGTGTTGAGAACCATGAGGTCTCTGTAGTCTGAGTCTCTAAAAATTGATTTATCGAAATTTTCCTGCATCAATGTTCTTGTCCACTTATAATGGAGTCAAATGATGGTGCATGCACTAACCAATTGGAAAGACAACCAAAGCATGCATGTCCATCCACAATTGCAAGTAGCAACCCACCTAATATGTACACCTCTCCCGTTGGAAAATGCACTGAAGTTGACGATTAGGAGGAAGCCATCTTATTAGGGACTTCTGTTTTTAGTGTTACTCTTTTGATTGAGCTTGCATAACCATCTGATAATTGAGGTCTAATTCCTTTTTGTGAAGGGTGGGATCAAAGTGTTTCAAGATGAAAATCAGATCAAGGTGGCTACACTACTTCCAAAGTGTTAAACTAAGATGTTTTCAGTGCTAATGCAGTCTTCTATGTGAATGAGACTAAGTGCAATTCTTGGGTGACTTTGACAAAATTATTGATCAAAGTGTTTCAAGATGAGAGTCAGGTCAAAGTGGCTACTCTACTTCCAAAGTGTTAAACTAAGATGTTTTCAGTGCTAATGCAGTATTCATTCTGTGAATGACACTAAGTGCAATTTTTGGGTGACTTTGATGAAATTATTAACCAAGAGGTCTAATTGCAACAGATCTCTCATAAAAGTCTCCTACCCACTCCAATCAGAAAGAGGGTTAAAAAATTCAGTTAACTATACAACTAAAAATGTTCAGAATTTGATGAGTGGTGATTTATGAAAACTCAAATCAAGCAATAAGAGAAGTTAGAACCAACTGAATGAACCATATCTAATACCTTGTCCCCTATTCACCATAAAACATTGATAATGTTACAGGGAAATGATTTGACTACAGAGTACCAACCATGCAACCATTACTTACATCCCTCTACCATAACTACCCAACATAAATGGATAATCCTAGAATCTAATAAAATGGGTAATCAAAAACGCCATTGCTTTCAACCGATCTAAGTACACAAGCCATCACATAAAGTAATTTGGACAATAGATCTATGTAAATAAACTCAAAATTTCACAACCCAGATAAGCTAAATACATTGCATCTCTTCCTATTCTTACAGAAGAAGCAGAGATCGAAAACATGTAGAGAAAGACAAATAATTGAAGGGGATTTGTGATTACTGACCATCTCCATCCTTGAAATCCTCCTTGAACTCAGAGATATGTTCCTTTGTTAGCTTGTCCATCATTTTCACATAACGGAAAAGTAGGGCGAACTCCAAATTAATAAGCATATATAATAGAAAGTCTTTTTGCTTACAGCATCAAATATCCCATACTAGCTAGACTTATAAAAAAAAAACATATAACAAATGCAACAAATTAGTTGGGCATGCTAAACATGAATCCAAAACAGAATTGAAGCTCTATACATTTATGACCTCTTCCTATGGGACTCCTTACCACTGATATCTTCCCCCTAGGGTGACATTCTTTCATATATTAATGAGCAAACTACTATTTATGAGCAAGCTACTCCATCCCATTTACGAAGCTTGGAACTGAATCAATAAAATCAACTGAAGTGGGTCCACTTGGTCAATTGTAATGTAAGCAGATAGAGCACCAGAGGAAACAAGACTAGATTGCCCTGAGTCAAAGACCGATCTTACTTTATTCTGCTTCTCCTTGTTCCTTCTCAAAACAGAACAAGGGACGACTTCTATCGATCTGTACCTTCATTTATCTAAGTCCAGGAGATGCAATGTATGATATATATAGGTGGTGGGTACAAAACCCTAAGGTGGAAAAAAATCGTATGGTTTTTCAGTTGTGATGGGAGGTGTCATTGATCCTTTGAATAAATCGTGGCATTGAAAAGTGAATATTCTTGAAAATAAAAATAGAAGGAAAAGCAAAGAAATCTATGCTACTCTTATAATCAGTACCATGTGCCCTGGAAAATAATTGCTAATGAGCTCCATGGCTGTTGAATAATATAACTTACACCCAAAATAAAACCAACAGAGTGCCAAAGAATAATATCCAATGAGGAAAATCTCATCAAGTTGTGGTCTAGCAACAAGGTTTAGTGCTCATAGCAACTAACCTGTAAAAAGCCTGCAGATAGAAGAAGATTCAAGAAACTAACCTATAAAAAGCCTGCAGATAGAAGAAACTTTATGAAATTTATTTCCATGAATCCACTCAGCCACTGTAAGACCGATTTGCAATAGAAATCAAGCTTAATGTTGAGCCTAAGTCCTGACTCTTGCACCATGGTCCATTATATAGGTAAAAAACTTCCTCACTTGACTAAATTTATCCATTTTTTGCTCAAATATGGACCAAATCTAGTGAAAAAACTTCCCCAATTGATTAAATCTCCACATTTTACTCAAATAATTGTCCACAAATCCAAATCCAGGATGAACTATGTCCAATTTACCCCAATCGAGGTCGAACTAAAACCAGTTTACCGAAATATTCATAAATCTCAACAAAATATTAAATTTTTAATCTTATTATCCATAAATCCTGGGCGAAATACCAATTTTTCAAGGTATTGTCCATAAATCTGGCGAACCATCTTCATTTCTCCTCCCAATCAAAAAAAATCAGGCGAATTTGGGCAAATATCTCCTCCCAGTCGGAAAAATTCGAGCGAATGTGGGCAAAAATCAATAATTTCATGGGCTAATATTCATTTTCTTGTTTTTCCCTAAATCGAGATGAATGCGATTTACCTTGGGGAAGTCATATACAAAATAAACAATGGGCGAATTTATTAAATAAAATAATAAAATTTTGATATAAAAATTCGCCCACTTTTTTTTGGGTAACCCTTAAAATTCTCCATTGGGCTAAAATTCACCCTTAAAATCATCCATGATATTGATGACGGATTGCTAGATGCACAATTGTTCTGTGTTGACATCGCAGATGATTACTATGCCACAATCATTCAATTCTTGGCCACTGGTGTTTCCCCTGAGAACATGTCAGCCAGTCAAAAGAAGCAGTTGGTAGTAAAGGATTCATATTTCCAGCTAATTGTTGGGCAATTATACAATCTTGGACCAGATGAAATCTTGCGATAGTGTATCCTACCGCATGAATAGGGACCCATACTAGAAGAAGCACATGCAGGGATCGTGGGAGGTCACTATGGAGGAATGGCTACTATGTGGAAGGAGTTGTGGGTTAGGCTATGGTGGCCTACATTACATAATGATGTCGCAAACTATGCACGAAGTTGTGACTTCTACGAGTGCGTCGGTAAACCATCACAGCGGGATGAGATGTCACTTGTGCCATAGGTAACTCTACAATATTTTGATAAATGGGTCATGGATTTTGTGGGTCCCATTAATCCACTGAGGAAAAGGATTGGTGTGGTATACATCATTACCGCAACTGACTATATGACCAGGTGGGAAAAGGCCACACCAGTTGTGGATTGTACTGTTGCGACAGCAACGAAGTTCATATTTGAGAATATTGTGACACAGTTTGGGTGTCCCAGGATACTAATGAGTGACTAGGGTAGTCATTTTATTAATCACACTGTGAGAGCACTAACTAAGGAGTTGTAGGTGAAACATAAGAAAAGCACACCATACCATCTGCAGGCGAATGGGACTGTTGAATATCTCAACAAAATTTTGGAAACAACATTGACAAAGGTATGTAATGCTAATCGTAATGACTAGGACTTGAAAATTCCCGCAGTGCTATGGGCCTAACGACCACTTGTAAACGACTGACAGGACAGACACCGTTTAAGCCGGTATATGGACAAGAAGTAGTCATGCCCATGGAATACATTGTTCCTAGTTTGCGCATCGCTTCGGCGACCAACATTGATGATGCAGAAGCATTAGAAGAGCACATTGCATAGTTGATCCAACTTGAAGAGGACCATTTTATTGCAGGCTTCCACCAGTGCGTTACAAAGGATCGACAGAAGTCGTGGCATGATCATTATATTAAGCATAAACAGTTTGCGAAAGGATATTTTGTTGTTGTTATACGACAACAAGTTCATGAAGAATCCAAGTAAGTTACAGATGCACTAGTTAGGCCCGTATCTTGTTCATTATGTTAATTTTTGAGGTGCGGTTCAGTTACAAGAATTACATGGTGCGGTACTGTCGACGCTATTCAATGGGAGTCTCTTAAAGCCCTATAGGATGGGGTCAGAGCTACNTTGTGAAAAAGAATATCTATATATATATATATATATATATATATATATATATATATATATAATATTTTGTTAGATAGTAGCAAGGAGAACCTAGGGGAAGAGGCCGCGCAAGGATAGAGTTAGTAGCGACGAAAGGGAGACCACTTGCGACAGCTGCAGGGCTGTGGGTTGGTCAAATCAATAATAAATACAGGTAGTTAAAAGAGTTAGCTAGAGGCACTTGTTGAAGTGACGCAAATTAATGGCCAATCTGATTGTTATAAGTGTGATATTGCCAATAGATTTGGTGTCATTACTACTAGATTTGGTCATGATGGATATGGTGGATTTGGAAATGATGATTTCGAATTGAGAAGTGGCTATAAAAAGCGTGCGGGATGTGGGAGGAAGGCATTGTTTAGAGCAGTTCAGTCGAGTGAGCAAAGTGTTGAGCCATGTGTAGTTGAAGAGTATTGAGTGTGAGTTGCAGAGTAGATGTTTAGAGTCGTCGGGTGCATAGTAAGGTTTGGGGAGTGCGACATGTTGAGCGACCCCGATGCAATTGAGATTTCCAGTGAGTAGGAATCCCCCATTCGGCCCATGAATATTGAGGAAGAAGTCATGAGCATGCTGGTAGGCTCTTCATCAATCCCCAAAGGAAAGAGGTAGGCTCAGAAGCCCGATTCCATGTCGTCACAGAAGAGGCACACCCGCACTTCAGTTAGAGTGCAAGGAGAGGGGACTACACGGACCGGGCAATCGAGCTCGGGAGCTATAGAGTATGCGGCACCCAAGGGAATCTCTGTTAATGATATCTTGGGATATGTCACTCCAACCCATTTGGGAGCAAAGACAAGGCAGCCCATGAAGAATCAGAAGTATCCACCCAAATTGTCGCCGCTACCGTAAGGGATGACTTGCTCGGTAGATATCATCCCTGCATTGATCAAGCTGAAGTTTGAAGACCACAAATTGTCATTGCTCAAATATGTTCGAGATGAGCCTTATGAATCAGTTTTGATGGAGCATGGTGCACCAATTCAGAGGATTCCTCAACCATGGGCGAGCGGGTTGAATAAATCTGGATTGTTGGGGCTCATTAATATGCCACACTTTGGGTGATTGAATGAAACCCATGCATGCCTTGAAAAAATCTTGGTCTACTTTCATGGTGGGATGCTCTGGTTGAATGACCCAATTTCTATCACAGTTGACTTAATTGCAAGCATTATGGGCTTGCTGAAGGCCGGCAAAGATCTAGTGCAGTATATCCGCGAGCGAGATACTGACAAGAAGCTTTCCAAGCAACTGAAGGAGCGATTTGGCTTACATCGTGATCGTCGCGCCTATCATATCGATAGCATTAATTCACAGGCAGTGCATATTCGGGCACATATTTTCACGAGCGAGATTTTTCGGGGGAATTGACCTGTCCAGTGCAACTTGAGCGTGGTCGCATGTGCACAAAAATGCGCAGAGGGCATGCAAATGAATTGTTCCTTGTTTTTGCTCAACCAATTTCTCAACGATGCTCTCCCTGCTTAGGCTAGGATGCCATTTTCCTATAGTTGGTTGTTAATTATGTTTGTGCTTGTCTCATGGATGGAACCAGAATATTATCACCCGATGGTAGTCGATGCAGTGAAGGTGTGCCGTGACGCACGCTATCAGAATTTATGGTGGGTTGAAGAGCCTATTCGATAGATGGACTGTGCGATCCATTTTTGGGTCTATTGGGAAGCGCTGCAAGACATAGCTATCAAAGTTCCCCACTTATCCAATTACACAACAGACAAGTATCAACGGCTCATTCAATTCACTATCGGGCCTCACTCCATATATATCCAGGCGCAGCGGGACCTCGACAAGAAGTGGCTACCTCTGGCCTACAAAGTCACTAATGAAGAATTGGATGCTATCATTAAAGAGTGGTCAACTAAATGGAACAACCCTGTGATCCAGGAGGAACTCTCTAAGGAGCCACCACCTGATGCCCCTGACGAGCCTCTCTAAATGGATCTAAGTGTTCATGACTCTGACAATGAATCGTTGACGGACCCTAAGGTCGAAGCGTAGTGCATGCAAGAGTAAAATCAAACCAAATGGCGCCAATAATACAACGCGGGCAGTGGTACCCGATCAAAGACGGAGGACCAACTGCAGCGGCTCATCAAAGCGGTCACTGACTCCTCTAAGGCTACGATGCAAGCGATACGAGAGTCCAACCACGAAGAGTTTTCTATGGTAAGAGATAAGTTGCATTCTATTTATGATGTTTTTTCTAGGAAGACACCTAAGAGAAATGTGCTGCAGGAATTCCCATTGATTAGCACCGAGCTGCGAGCTAGGAACATTCAAGTTCCCTCAACTGTGATCGACGTAGGGAGTGAAGAAGTGAACCTGTTACTGTGGCTGATCCAAAGCGTTGCCTTGGATATTAACACCTTACCCACTCAAGTGCTTGTGGAGTTGTAGCATGTTTTCGCCCAGGAATTGGCGGATAGGAAGAAGGAGCTTACTGATGGATATGTGCAGTCAAAGAGTGCATCCAAGAAGCTGCAGAAAGAAGCTGAGGAGTTGCATTAGGTCAGGGTGTAGATGGTGGAATACAAGGTATAGGAGATTGAGGCATTGAAAGCATCATGGGCTGAACTACAGCGCAAGGTTGTCGAGGAAAACACTGAGCTTAAGAAGGCGCAAGACCGCCTCATGATTGAGAAATAGCAGCTGTGCGCAATTTGTGGTGAGGTCGAGCAAGCTATTAATGAGGCTTGTCAACATATCTTTGAGAACATGACCAAGCTTACTGCAGATGCTAAGGCCAAAGGACTTGGGGAAGTTATTTCCCAACTCCAAGACACCAACCTTCTACTCAATGCCTTGGTCCATCCAAAGATGCTACCAAAGCAAGTTGCCAAATAGAAGGCTACTATTGAGGAGATATCGGCCCAGTTTGAAACAATGGAACAAGAAGCAAAGACAATCATGGAGGCAATGACGTAGGGAAAAGCGTTGTCCAAGATGAATAACTCGACCAGTTGACCATGTAGGTGCAAGAAGCTGAAGGACAGTTGAAGACACTGAAGACATCACTGCGAGCACTGTCGCTCATGGTACAGATCACACATTTCAAGGA
Organism: Pseudotsuga menziesii; assembly: GCA_001517045.1. Classification (NCBI taxonomy): domain Eukaryota; kingdom Viridiplantae; phylum Streptophyta; class Pinopsida; order Pinales; family Pinaceae; genus Pseudotsuga; species Pseudotsuga menziesii. The sequence goes on along the minus strand of LPNX010317314.1, from coordinate 186,731 downwards.
GTTGAAGGACCTACATCAGAGAGCTACACACACCTAAGAACGCCAACAAAAGCGTCGTGCCCCATTGGATGAGTTTCAAGAAGTTGGTGGGTAGTTGGCTGTCAAAGCAGTCGCAATGCTGCAGGCAGTGCAAGATAGTCACAAGATGGTCGATGGTAAGGCTGGGGCAGTGCACCCCATGTAGTAGAATTTGCTCAAATGTCAATTTTTTGCCGAAAGATTCCAGCTTCAAGTTGGAGAGATCTCGCAGGAGTTTGAATATTTCAAGGACAAGACATCGGCATATACCCTGCCAACCTACTGTGGCTCAAGGATGATCCACAAGACTGTGTTGGGGGCTTGTTGGCAAGGGTTTTGGGCAAGTGAGTTGTGCAGCATTGCGGCAACTGCACAAGCTCACGTGATACCACGCAAGGCCAGATCAGCGCGATGGGAGGAAGGATAGCCATTTTTGAATAGTTAATGTGTTAATTGACCACGTTTTGTGGACATAGGTCATGAGTGGTTAGAAGTTAGTTAGAAGTGGACCTTTGATGTAAATGTGCAAGCCTATATATAGCACTAGTTTTGCAATTGTAATAGAGGAATGACATATGAGAAGAATCATGATCATGATCAGTGCAAGACAAGTCCAATCTCTTGCGATGTATCTATGGTCTTGATGAGTCTTCTATTTTGAGCAATCTGTTTGTGTCAAATACTGAATTTTGGGATGTAATCGGTCTATTGCTATGGAGAAGAATTATCTGTTTTGGATCTATTGCACACATTTAATATGATATGATGGTTGTTGCCTAAATGTTGTCTTTTGTTTTCCTATTTTCTCTGCTGCTATGTCAATGAGGGGTGTATTGAATCTATTTATGATTTACTAGTGTTGCTACAATAAACTGATGATGAAATCTATCCCAATTCTATTGTAATTCTAATGAATGATGATGAAGCTTATTAAATTTGTTTTATGATTGATGCTGTTATGATAAATGAATGATATGTTAGATCCGTAGTTGTGAAGATGAATTGTGAAGTTGGAGATTCCTCTTCACCACCACAGCCATTGATTGTAAGTGAAGAGACTAATGAGTTTGTTGATTATGATATGTCTAATAATGATGAATTAATTGCAAACCCTAACATCACTAGAAGACCAAAGTGGGAAGCAAGGACCATTCATGGAGCTGGGGAAATAGCTAGAAATCCTAATGACACTAGGATGACTAGATCTCAATTTGAGAGTGCCCTTTATGTGAAAGATCCTCTCTTTGCTGAGAAGTGTTATTTGATGATAGATTCTGATCCACAGACATATGAAGATGCAACACATGATCCAATATGGGAAATAACCATGAAAGAAGAATCCAGCTCGCTCCAAAAGAACAACACATGGGAACTGGTTGATCTTCCCCCAAGGAGGAAGCTAGTGAAGTGTAAGTGGGTATTCAAAACTAAGTTTGAAGATGATGGTTCACCTTTGAAATATAAGGAAAGAATGGTAGCCAAGGGCTACTCTTAGGTACATGGTATTGAATACAATGATACATTTGCACCAACAGAAAAGATGGACTCCATAAGGCTTTCCCTAGCCATTGTAGCTTCGAAGCGGTGGGAGGTACATCACATGGATGTAAAGTGTGCCTTTTTGAATGGAGATCTGACTGAAGATATTTACATGCAGCAACTAGAAGGTTTTGTATATAATCCACCTTTAGTGTGTAGGTTTAAGAAATCATTGTATGGGCTCAAGCAATCCCCCAAGGCTTGGTATGCCAAAATTGATGGCTTTCTATTGTCACTGAGTTTTGTTTGATGCAAGTATGATCCTAATGTCTACTTGAAGATGATTCATGGTTCTTTAATGAATATTGTTCTCTATGTGGATGACCTTTTGATTATAGGAAGTTCAAAGAAAGATATTGCCTCCTTGAAGGATGTAATGGACCATACCTTTTCTATGATAGCTTTGGGATTGTTGAGCCAATTCTTGGGTCTCAAAATTGCTCAATCCCAACATGGAATCAAAGTTCATCAGTCAAAGTATGCTTCATATTTTCTCATCAAGATCAGCATGAAAGATTGCAAGCCAATCAAGACTCCATTCCTTTAAGGAGTTAAGTTTGAAGAAGCAGGTTCTCCTCCTATGGTATCTTCAGAACAAGTAGCAGACATCTTCACCAAAGTATTATGTGAGAAGACCTTCAATAATCTCAAATCACCGCTAAGGATTACTGATCATGTGGTGAAGAATGATTGATGACACGATTTCCAAAATTTTGTTTTCAATTCCATGCTTAAGTGAAGATTTTCCCAATGGGTTTTTGCCTCTTTCCTTGGTTGTATGGACTTGTAGTATGTAAAAGGGTGACTAAGACTTATTGCTAGGCCCTATAATTTTTTGATATTTACTCATAAATTCAGGCTTATGGAGGGGTGTTAGAATAATCAACCCATAGCTACCCATATTTAATGTTAATTAAATCATTTTTGTCTTATTCCTAGAATCCTTGATTCCCTCTCTATGCTAGTTGACTTCTACATGTTCCTAGAAGTCAATACTTGCTAAACTAGGTCATGGAGCACTTTGGAATCATCCTAAAACCATATTTAGTATGTCTTCTTTATTCTTGATTCCTTAAAGCGCATATTTTCTTTTTTTTAAAGTTTCCTTGCTTTACATCTGATTTAAGGCATAAAGGAAAAGCTAGTATAGGGGAACTTGCCTTGGTTTTTACCATATCATCCTCCTTCCTTTTCCCCATACAAAAGCATGAATGAATTGTCTTTCCACCACACATTAGCTTTCCCACTTGATTCAGCTAATTCTTGAGGATCTTCATGGATTTGGAAAGTCTTTTTTGCACCTATGGGGGATTTGACTTGTTTTAGTAAGCCTTCTTTTTTACCAATTCGAATAGCAACCTAGTGCTTTTGAATCTCTCATGTAATTATATATTTGATTAGCCTATTACTTCATATGGTTGGCTAATGTACACTTATTCAATACAATATTAAGTTATGCTCCAATTTCTATCTCCTTTTGTGTGAATTTTGCATGTTTGATTAGCAATTTTGTTAGTGTAATTGATCTATCTCTTGGGTTCAATTTCCACAAGAACATGTGCACCAACTAAGGAGGTTATCCAAACTAGCCATAGACATAAAGAAATGGTTCAGGAAATGAAAACCAACCATCAGCCGAGCACGCCACCCGAAGTGCTGCAACAAAGGAAAGAATAAACAAATCAAGCTGTTGGCTAGCTTAGGGAAGCCAAGAAGATCTGCACAGAGGTGGTGGAAGCAATTTCCATGACACAGGAGCATCTCATCAATGATGACACTGTAGAATAGCTTCATCGAATAGGCATGACAAGCAGACCTACAAGTACTGGCGATGAAGGCAGAGATTAAGAAGCTTCCAACAAAGGAGAAAATTGCCAAAGAAGCTGAGTTCAAGCAGCTCCAGGATAAGGAAAGAATCCTGTGCGACCAGGAAAACATGCACAACAAGGAGACGGCTAAGTAGTAGGATGAAGCTGGAAGGGTGACAGGACTAATTCATCTTATCTAGCAGCGAATCAACGAGTTCACATAGGCACTGGCCAATATGTCATTGGAACACCCTAGCTCCAGCAGAGTGCAGGAACTGGAGCAGCAGGAAAAAGAAGCATGTCGGGAGATAGAAAGAATTACTCCCATTTTTTCCCAATTCTAGTAGAAGGTTGGAGGCGCTAAACAATCTACGCTGGAACATGCACCAGAGAATGTGCAAGAAGAGGAAAAAGAAGAAGAGGAACAAGAAGAAGATAAGGAAGAGGAAGAAGAAAAGGAAAAGGAAGAAAAAGAGGAAGATGATCAAGAAGAACGCCATCAAGAAGACCCAGAGCATACTCAAGAAAAACCTATGGTAATAGACTCTTTAGATGAGGCCAAAGAATAAATTGTAGAACCGCAAGCTTCATCGTCTATTTTTTTCTTCTAAATATAGAATGAGGCCGCGGTGTAGGAAACACCTACTATGTCCACTGCTTAGTGGATCAGGATGAGCCACATGTGAGTGTTGGGATTCTATTGGGCCTAGGGAAATCGCACAAGAAATAAGCGCAAAAAGAAGAAATATGCAAGAGTCAACCCACCGTGCAAGCGAAAACAGGAAATTTGCGATGACAAAGGAAACTGCGGAGGAGGAAAGCTGCACAGAAGAAGGAATAGGCGCAAGAGATGTCACCTGTGTAAAAAAGGGAAACTGCATGGAAGGAAGATATTGCAGGGTAAAATGGGAGCACAAGTGTAGAATAACGGCTGAAAGCGATAGGGCGATTGTGGACGCTGAAGTCAGCTTAAGTCAACGGATGCCACATGAGTGAAAGCACGTTGTAAGTAAGGTCATTAGTGCCTCATGTCAAGTCATAATCGCCACATTTGTAGCCTGAGGGGCGGCTAATGGTGATAGTTAACAGACTGCTTGTATGCAGTCGACCGTGCATGGTCATGTAAAATAGTATAACTAGGAGGGATTCAATAGTTAGAGAGTTGGTCATTGTTGGGTAATGGTTGGTTGTAGTTGATTCCATGAAGAATATTGTGTTATGTTGGGTTTTTAGTCTTAGTTTCTTTGGAAGGTTTAACAGAGGGGAGATCTCTAAGAGAGCAGAGTGAAGCCGAGAGATTTGAGTGGTAGAGTAGTCAGAGTCTACAGGATGCAGTCAGAGTTAGTGCAGTAAAAGAGAAACTCTGCTAGAGAGGTGCAGATGCTAGAGAGGTCGATCCAGGCCGTGTGTGGATCAGTAGATGGTAGCATTAGACTAGAAGAAATAAGATAGAGAGCATGAGAGAAAGAAAGAGTCTGAGCTGAAAGCTAGATCTAGAGCAGTTTGCAGTCAGATGCAGGCTAAAGGTACCATATATTTCTCATGCCAGATGAAGAGCACCTTGTGGTTTTTCCCAGATGGGTTTCCACGTGAACTCTCCTTTGTGTTGATGATTGAATGTGTATGGTTGTTTATGTTTCTGTTTGTTTATGCTTATGATGCAAGTCCTATCATGATTGAATGAATTTCACACTGTCAATAAGAGCTCGAATGCATGAATAGGCTATTACACACTACTTCTGAATGTTAGTTTATGTCTACAATGCAAGCGATGTCACGAATCTGTATGTTGCGCCTATTCGTTCGCTGCTTTTATATTTCACTATACTTAAAGTACTAAGGCCGAATCTGTGTCGCACTGTTAGTAGTTAGTAAAATATATGCGCAGTGTGCACTATAGTTCAGCGGAAATGACTCAATCCTCGCAACTTGGTCAAGCTCCTTGGCCACGCGCCAATGGACTATAATCCCTCAATAATCGCGGAAACATGGTTCTGGCGGTTACCCATTGAAGAGATATCTTGGGTGAGACTACACGTGCTCTGTGGGCATTGCCGACGGGGCTTGCTTAGTTGGCCCAGTATCTCAGGTGTTTGTTGGGTTGACAAGCTATGCAAAACCTGGATCGTGCGAGTTAGGAAAAGTGGCCAACAATCCCGTATTAAATAATTATTGATTTATTTGTGGGATTGTTACCTAACATAACATTTGATTATGTCATTGGGTTGATATGTTTAATTACTCAACATTCCTCTCCGTAGTTTTATATGTGAATTTCTTATTAACATAATGCTTGATTTATTTGTAGGGTTTATATGCTTAATCCTCCTTATCCCAACATACCCTCTTCCTTTATGTGACCCTCCTACAAACATGTAAAACCCTCCTAATTTATGTGGCCATCTTACTAGCTTGTTATGATTTGGTTGGAAGGGTAAGTTCCCTTAGGATAAAGATGCCCCTTGGGGTGTTTTGAGACATTTTGTCTCGAAGTTGAGTCATAGAGTCATAGTTTTATGCTAGGTGTTGGAAACTAGCCTAGAGTTATAGTGCCAACCAATCAAATTTGAACCTTGGTCTCACCTGAATAATCTTGCTAATTACTAATTCCCCTATATCTTTAAAAAACATAACCCCCTCTCATTTATGTGACTCTGCAACTAATATGTACCTTCTCATTAAGCCACACTCCTATTAACATAAAAAACAACCCTCCTTTATGACACCCATCCTGCTAACCTAATGCAAACAAGATTCCTTACCTTCTTTTGTGTGGCACTCATAATAACATTCTTTTCTTTTCTTTTTTATAACCACATACGAACATAACACATGTTCTTATTATAACCCTCCCACTAACATAAAGTTTGATTATTTAAAACAAACTATTTACTTACTCGATATCCCCTCCCTCCTATATGTGATCCTCTTACTAAGTAATAATGATATCCTTTCTATAACCCTCATGTGAACATAATTGCTTATAAACTTAGCATGCCCTCTCCCTCCTTTATCACCTTCATAATAAATAATATTCTTATGCTTATTTATATCTCTTCTTGCACATGACCTGTCACGTCCCCATCCCTCAGACCGACGAAGAGGACGCGACAAATACCAAGCATACGGGCAAAGAGCCCCATGAAAGATAAGAACAGTTATCAATGCTAAAATAAAGACTTAACAAAATGCATAACATGAATGCTAAGATGCGTAATCCATCAAAACAGGATGCATAATTCATCAATCATGCAACAGAAGCAACATGTACCTTCCAGCATTCATATGTTCATTATAATTCATAAAACAATAGATTCAATTGCAGAGATAACACGGTCAAGATTACTTATCCTTTTTTTGATGAATAATCTTGCAACCAGCTACATCGCTGCAACGTTCCACCCAACCATAGGCCAGCGTGCTCATCAATCTCTCAGCAACACTACCACCCCCGAGCTGGGCATGATTCCTCCAAGGATAAGGGTCAATGCAGGCTTACACATAGCCGAGGGACACAATCAGAAAACCAACACCACTGGTTTTACCAGGCCATCAACAGATCGGCCAAGCCAGCACAGTCCAAAGGACAACCACTGCATACCAGCAGCAAAACAACCCTTCACAACCCTGTGAAGAAGCAAAGATGACCATGGATAATCCCAAACAAACGATGAGCACAGCTCAAGCCCACAAGGCAACACAGAGTTGTTCTTGGCCCTACCATGGCCAAAACAACTCGGCTGCAACCCAAAACTAGGGTACTCTAGCAGCCACAACCACACAATGAATGATAGCAGCAATCCACAGTCCCAAAGAAGGGAAACTCAGCCAACAGATGTGCCAACCAATAGTCACAAACTCACAATGAAAATGATGGCCGATTCCACTCTGTGGGAAAATGTGGATGACCACTGATAAGCAGCTCCCCTCCTAGCTACGTGAGATCCAATAGAATCACTACCTATGCATGAGGATGAGCAAGACTTCCACTCCTGCGTGAGAGTGAACAGCTCCACTCATCCGCGCGGATGAACAACCAACGTGAGGTGTGAGCAGACCACCCAGCACATGGGTAGTGGAGAGTGCGGGAGGAAAAACAACACTGACCTCTGCATGAGGAAGATGAACATACCACGATGGGGAACGAATAGACCGAGGAGAGAATGCGCCATGGGGAGAATGGAAGGTCGCATGAGAGTGGAGTGCAAGCAGTCGTGGGTAGAGTGGGCGTGTGGGCAAGGGACTGACAGCCCTGCCACCCCACTCCCGAGGACAATAACTGCCCCAACCACCCACAGCCATAACTCCTCAACTACTCCCCAAAACAATAAAGAGGTTGACAAGGGAAGATGGCAAAACAAAACAAGGTGGAAACACATGGGTTTTCCCCCCATAAACGAAGGTTTGACATCCCCCACCCCTTATCCTTTGGAACCATGCCCTTTTCATTCAACGTTGCACTGTCGTAGCTGGTTGTGGTTTTAGTTTTAATTGATGTGCATATTTACATGATGCCACATTATAATGTGCCAGATAATACGATATACCATCGGCAACTATCCCCATTGCCGAAACATACACAACCAAATCGATGGTGGGGCTTTTTCCTTGAGCTCCTCACCACGATTAATTACAATATATACATCATGCAAACGGGGTCAAAACCGGGGACATTACATGACCATACTAACTTAATGCCTCTCCTTCCTCCATGGAATCCTTTATACATCCTCTTATTAATATATTCTTTGTAACCATTATCATAACAATGTAAACCTTACCTACCATTATAATAACAATGTAAACTTTACTTACCATTTCTTATGTAACAATTATATTATTCTTTGTAACCATTACCTATATTCCTTCAACCTTCTAGTGTAGCTTGATTGTATATGAGATGCACTTCAAATAAGAGGTCCTCTTCTTAATATTATTGACTAGTTAATTATATTAAGAAGATTTTTTTTTAATTTATTTTATGTCGTGGTTTACAAACCTTCTAACGGGGTTGATATGTCCACGGGAATAAATCACAGAGAGCATATGAACGGGAAGCACCTTGTTTTATTTGATTACAAAGCTAACACGATGGGGACATCAAGTGAGGCCCTTATATAGCAATGTATAGCCACTCTACTCACAACTTAGAGCACTCAACCACTTGACCTAGCCCACTAGGATATATAAATAGGTGTTTATATTTACATGGATATGTGTTTTGACATGCATAGGTGTTTATATTTTAGAATTTGGGGTGGAGTAGCAAGTATGTTTTTCCTAAATTAAGGTTGAGACAATTGAGGTGTAGGGTATGTTTTTCCTAAATGGCAAAAGGATGAGACAAATGCACTCTCTATTTTGATTTTATAGATTGTCATCCAAATTTTGAAATAAATAATTATAATATAAAATAAATAAAAAATAGCTGTTAGTTGATGTATGGATAATTGATAGCTGAAACTCATAAGCAATCACAATTATATACAAAGAACAAATAAAATAACTTATTCACGACACTTAACTTGTAACCAATCAATATTCACCTAACACAAGTTAACTAACTATACTTATACTAATTCTATAGTTATAAAACACCTTAACCTAACCTAACCTAACCTAACCTAACCTAACCTAACCTAACCCTTAAATTTCGTCAAACAAGTTAACTAACTATACTTGTACTAATTCTATAGTTATAAAACACCCTAACCTAGCCTAACCTAACTCTTAATTTTCGTCCTGTCACATAACCCGTTCAAACAATTTACCCATTATCTTAAACTTCGATAATTACATATGATATAAAATGCCAATTAGTTTATGCAATAATGACGTAACGTAACATATTAGAATGCTCGGCAAACATTACACGTCAGATGAAATGCCCGTTAGTTTCTGCTATAATGAAGTGACTTTTTAGACAAGGCAGCGGCGCCGCTGAGGGAGCCAATAAACTCCGCGGCGCGCCTGCTCGCACTCTTATTCCCTCCCCAACTGAACTTTTCTTGTTTCACCATCAACAGAGTACAGGCCGACATTACACATCGAACTCTGGCCTAATACCTAGCAAATCCATGATTCCATGGTACCGCTTTTAATTCAATGCAGTTAAACATCCACATTGCAAATATAGCAATCCCAACTCCCGTTAGATATTTGATTTAACTGTGCCTTTAACCAGAGTTAACAGAGTTAAATACATCCCCGCCTCCCCGATCTGTTATTATATTTCCAGTCGCGCAGGAAGCAACGGACGAATTTAGTATGGGGGATCCTCGTTATCATCGTTGCAGCGTTCTCAATAAAGACAATTCGTTCTGTAGAAGCTGCGGTGTCCCGTTTTCTGACGACGATTCGTTCTGTAGCAGCTGCCGTGTACCGTTTTCTAAAGACGATTCGTGCTGTAGCAGCTCCGATGTCCCGTTTTCGATCCCCACGGAGTATACGTGTAATAACAATGATCCATTGATAGGGCATGAACAGGATTTGAACGCTCTGGCAGCGTGCAATGATTCGTCTAAGGCCAACGCGGGCTTGGTTTTGTGTTGGCATTTCTACGCGGCCATTAGCGCACCCACGATGCATCCCAATTTGGTCTCCACTATGAAGTTCTTGATAGATATTGATAAAAATGGCAGAAACTATGATCATCATAACCAGGTCAGTGCCGGGTTCGGGCACGAGCAGAAGACAGCAAGCCAACACGGCCGTCAAAGACAGGGAGAGTGCGGCCAAGGAGATTCGAATTCGCCAATCTTCTTACAATCCAGTGAGTTTCTAATTGCAATTTACATTAAATATTAGTTTCTATAGTGTTTTCGTTGGCCATACATATTTAAATTAGACTAGTGTAATCAGGGCAGGTTGAGCGATATGAGCTATACTGTTTAAAAAATAAAAATAAAAAACTTTTATGATTTTGATTAAAAATTGTCAATATACTGTTTAAAAAATAAAAAATAAAAAATTATAAATTTGCTTTAAAATTATCAAAATTAGTTTCAGAGTTGTCAAAACTATCAGGTTGGTTTCGATTTCTCATACACATTTCTCAAATTCTATGTAAAAAAATGCATAATATTGAACCAAAGAATTCAAATTTCTACAGCGATTATTGAACTAAAGAAGTTTTTGGATGCATGCCAGAAATAAGTGGCAGTGCAGTATTAGAATGTTTTAATTTTTGTTAACAATTTTAAGATTCAATTATTGGTCACAACATTCAATACTATACTGTTGAGAACTTATTGCATAAATTTCCATAAATCTGGATTTAGTTTAGGCACTGGAAGCACTACATATAAATAATATTCATTGACAAAATAGACAAAATAGTATACCAAGGAAAAAGGGAAAGGCTGGTCAAATTTATTTTATCAATTAGAGCTTTAAATATAATATTTTGTGGTTGGATCATGTTTGGATTTTTTTTTATTCCTCATATTCTTCTAGTTAAACAAGTGCAAGTGTGAGTTATCCATGTCTAGCTACATGTTATCATAGGCATTCCTTCTGTTATCAATTTATCAACTATCTCATATTCTTCTGGTTATCTGCCCTAAACTGTTGGTTATCCATTCATCAACTATGAGTTATCAATGCATTGCTACCAGCTATCCATTCATAAGCTAACTACAAGTTATTTTTTATATTTCTTTTTTATAATTGTTTGTTTTGAATTTTGAACTAGTGCCATAAAATCAATGTGGACAGTAAACTTGTCTCATCATTGTCAGTTGATGTAAAAGCATAGGCCTTAGTGAAGGAGGAGGATGCAAGAAGAAGACTAAAAACTGAAGAGCTGAAAATGCAAAATGATAGAAAATATGGGCAAATATGGGCTGTTGCTTAGAATTTTATTAGCAAAGAAGAAACTACAAGTTTGCTTTATGCAGCTATGAGATGATCTATTTATAGTAGATTTGCAACAAATGTTTTACTGTTCAAATTTCTGCTGGAGGTTGAGTTCCATTAATAATCAAACTGTTGGGTGGTTGATGGATGGCTGGGCGGTGCTGCAGGCGGTTGGTGGTCGGCTGGGCGGTTTGGGTGGCTCCATCAAGATTACTGTTTTCAACACTCCCCCTTAAGCTTGACTTCTCAATGATGCCCAAACCTTTCCTTAGATGTTCAAATCTTTCTTTTGCCAATGACTTGGTGAAGATATCTGCAGTTTGATGTTCAGACTTGCAAAATTCAAGATATATTTCTCCATTGTTGATAAGTTCTCGGATGAAATGATATCTAATATCAATATGCTTGCTCTTTTTGTGAAAAACATGATTTTTTGATAGTTCTATTGTTGAATTATTGTCACGGTAAATTTTTGTTGCTCCTTCTTGATCTTGCATCAAATTTGTCATTATTTGTCTTATCCACACTACTTGACATGCTGTTGATGTTACTGCTACATATTCTGCTTCTATAGTTGAAAGAGTTACAATAGGTTGTTTTTGAGAAGCCCATGAGATTGCTCCTGAACCAAGATGAAAGATATACCCAGATGTGCTTTTTCTATCATCAATGCTACCTGCAAAATCACTGTTTGTGTACCCAACTAGAATGAAATCATTTGATTTTGAATATAAGATGCCATAATCTCTTATTCCACTGATATATCTTAAAATCATTTTCCATGTCTGCCAATGTGAATCCATTGGTGTTTCCATGAACCTTGAAATCAAACTGACTGCATACATAATGTTAGGCCTTGTTGCTGTCAGATACATCAAGCTGCCTACCAATATTTTAAACAAACTTGGATCTACTTTTGTACCCTTGTCTTCTTTTCTCAATTTCAATCCTTGATTGTTTACCTTGATGTAAAGAGTTGGTTCACTACTGCATTTGCTAAAACCATGACTCTGGAAATATGAATCAATGCGGCTATACCATGCTCTCGGAGCTTATTTGAGACCATACAAAGCCTTTTTCAATCTATAAACTTTTTGTTCATGACCCATTATCTGATAACCTAGTGGCTGCTGCACATATACTTCTTCTTGTAATATCCAATTCAAAAAAGTTGATTCGACATCCATCTGATAAACTTTCCATTTATGATTCCCTGCTATTGCTAACACTGTTTTTACTGTATCTAATCTAGCTACTGGAGCAAAATCCTCATTGTAATCAATCCCGAGTTGTTGTGAGAATCCCTTTGCAACTATCCTTGATTTATGCTTTACAACATTTCCATCAGCATCAAACTTTGTTTTATAGATCCATTTTACACCTATTGCATCTTTTCCTTCTGGAAGATTCACTAATTGCCAAGTTTGATTTTTCTCTATTGCTTCAATTTCTTCATCCATAGCCTTTTTCCAACTTTCATATTTAATTGCTTCTTCAAAACATATTGGATCAGCAGTAGAAAATAATGCAAAATCAGAAATCAAACCATCATCATCATTACCTTGAGTTACCTCATATATTTCTTGGAGACTTCTTGTCTTCACTGGAGTTCCATTTGACCTTGAGCTATTACTTGAGTGATATCTTGGTGTTGACTAATATGTTGCAATTGATTGAGGTGTTGATGTTGTGCTATGTGAACTGGAGCCATTGTTGGGAGCTTGATCTTCATCAAAATCTTTCATTCCAAATTGTTGTTGTTTATGTATATTTTCATTCCAAATCCATTCTTCATCTTCAAGAAAGTTGACATCTCTACTGATTATAGTCCTTTTTGTGATAGGATTATACAACTTGTATGCTTTTGATTGCTCACTATATCCCACAAAAATACATATTTCTCCTTTAATATCTAACTTCTTCCTATTCTCAGTAGGAACATGTGCATATGCAATACACCCAAAGACTCTTAAATGAGAAACATTGTGCTTTTTATTACTCCATGCTTCCTGTGGTACTTTATCCTTTGACACTCTTTGTGGGGGAATGATTCAAAATATACACTGCACAAGCTACAGCTTTAGCCCAATATTCATTTGGTAGATCTTTAGCTTTCATCATGCTTTTTGCCATTTCCATTATTGTTCTATTTTTTCTTTCTGCAATACCATTTGTTGTGGTGTATAGCTAGTTGTAAATTGCCTTTTGATCCCATTTGTTTTGCAAAAACTCAAGAAATCATTTGATGCAACTTCTCTGTCTCTATCTGTTCTTAGAGTTTTAATGTAGTGCCCACTTTGCTTTTCAACCATGACTTTAAACTCCTTAAACACTTCAAAAACTTCTGATTTGTGTTTCAATAAATATACCCAAGTTTTCCTGGAATAATCATCTATGAAAGCTATGAAATACAAGCTATTCCCAATAGAAGGTGTCTGCATATACCCACACAAATCTCAATGCACAATTTCAAGTGGAACTCTTGCTCTATATGACTTACCGACATGAAATGATTCTCTATGCTGCTTACCAAGAATGCACCCTTCACAAAGTTTGTTTGGCTATTCAATCAATGACAAACCATTCACCATGTTCTTTCTATGCAACAAATTTAGACCATTGAAGCTTAAATGTCCAAACCTTAAGTGCCATAACCATGATTGATCTGAGAGGACTGCTTTGAAAGCAATAGACAATCATTTTGCAACCTTAAAGGAAATATCTTGTTTTGTGTCATTTGGACTTTTGCAATTAGTGTTCTATGTGAATCAAAGATCTCACATGCATCATTTTCAAAATAGGCTTTATATCCCTTTTGTAGTAGTTTTCCAATGTTAATTAGATTTTGTTTGAGATTAGGGACATAATACACATTTGGAATGTGTTTCTTTTCACCGTGCCTAGTTTCAAATTTTATGCTACCTTTATCATCTCCCAGTTTTACTTCTGACTGCACATATTCATCTATGTTTGCAAACATATCCTTGTTTCCACTCATGTGGTTACTACAACCACTATCTAAGAACCATACTTCTTTTGAGCTTTCGTGTGCACTATTACAAGTAATAAACATTGAATCACTATTTTTAGAGTGATTTTCTCTTGAGAAATTCGCATTCTGCCTATTCATATCAAACTGCTTCTTCCTACATCCAGGTGCAAAATGACCAAATTTTTGACAATAGTGGCATTGGATATGTGATTTGTCATACCTTTGTCCTTAGCCGTGAAATTCAAGAGAATGTCTTCCACCTCTGCCTTTTCTGCTTGCAAATAAATTGGAATTTGCTCCTTCTTCCTGAGAGTTCTCTAATCTGCCACCTTCATTGCAATTGCTCATTCTTCCTCTTCCAAATCCTCTTCCACCTCTATTAGTGATTCTTCCTCCTCTTTTGGTGCTGCTAGCTTGAACTTGTGATTTGAATGCATTTTCCATAGAGGAACTGTTTGACCTATTGAGTCTTTGCTCATGGGTTTATAAAGACCCCATAAGACTATCAATAGAAACTTGAGACAAATCTTTAGATTCTTCAATAGCTACAACAATTGGATCAAATCTAATAGGAAGACTCCTCAAAATATTTTCTACAACCTTTTGATCATCCAAAGTATCTCCATGAGACTTTATTTGATTTACTACACTCAGTGCACAAGTGAAAAAATCATTTATTGTCTCGGAATTTGACATTTGCAAATTTTCAAAATCTCTTCTGAGCATTTGTAATCTTACCAACTTGAATTTGCTAGTACCTTGATAAGAATTTTGTAGAGTGTCCCATGCATGCTTGGACCTTGTAGTTGCTGCAACCCGTGGAAAAATAGATTCTTCCATTGCTTGTTGTATAAAAAATAACGCCTTGGCATCCTTCTTCTTATTCTCTTTGAGAAGATCCTTTTGTGCTTGTGATAAAACATTATATGTTCCTTGATCTGGTGGCTATGTAAAACCATTCTCAATCAAGTCCCATAATTCTTGTGAACAAAATAAAGTCTTCATTTTAATGCTCCAATATTCATAATTTTTCCCATTAAATTGTGGAATTTGGGGTTGAGTGAGATTACTGCTACTCACACCCGCCATAATTAAATTGCAGCAAAATATATCACTTTCACAACACTTTATCAATGCAACTTGGCACAACCTAATGCACTTTCACAATTCTTTGTGATTTCTTTTTTTAATATTCCAAGTGCCTTTTAACAAAAAATAAAGTTAAACTAATGACCCAAAAACAATAACCTTGCTGCAGCGATTTCATCACACCAAATTAAATATTTTACCATTGCATTCAGCATAAAACAACATTACCAAAATCAATTCTTCCATTCCATAATTATGCTCCTTCACAACTAGAGTTTGCACCTCCACAACCAGCTGATGCTCTTCCACAATCAGTTTCTCCACAACCTTGCTCTAATACCAATTTGAAGGAGGAGGATGCAAGAAGAAGGCTAAAAACTGAAGAGCTGAAAATGCAAAATGATAGAAAATATGGGCAAATATGAGCTGCTGCTCAGAATTTTATTAACAAAGAAGAAAACTACAAGTCTGCCTTATGCAGCTATGAGATGATCTATTTATAGTAGATTTGCAATACATGTTTTACTGTTCAAATTTCTGCTGGAGGTTGAGTTCCATTAATAATCAGACTGTTGGGTGGTTGATGGACTGCTTGGCGGTGTTGCAGGTAGTGGGTGGTCGGCTGGGCGGTTTGGGCGGCTCCGTCAAGATTATTGTTTTCAACACTTCGTCCACCCAAATCTCAAATAAAAACATCTATAAACATAAATATCCATTACTATTTTCATTAATGCTATAGAATTGAGCTCTAACGCTCATAAAAATTCATTGTCTTTTTTAGCATTAAAAAAAAAGCTGATCACCATCTGTTTAATAGACTTTGAACTATTGCTTATTCATCTGGTTGATGAATTGAACGTGAGTGCAGGTTAAATGGAGCCTTACTGCATCATAAAATGCCGAACTCAGCACAATAGGAGCAGCGTAGCATTTGGTTAGTTATATTATTTTGTTCGGCCATATCGTTACATATCAAGGCAGGAATCCTCGTTGGAACGAGAACTTTGTGTTTAATATATCTGGAGGTGTTTGTGATTTAGTCAGCAGAATAATGCAGCAGTATACTTTCACCGCCGATGTGTGATTTAGTCAGCAGAATAATGCAGAAATATAGTTGTCACAACTAGAATAAACTTTTGTGAGTGATATTGAAAATATAATCTTTAAGCTTGTTTTTCGAATACATGTTAGCTGAGCCGACATGTTTGGTCCATTTTAAAGTTAGAAGAATATTATTAAGTAAATAAAAAATCAATGTAAAAATGGTATTTTTTTCAAATATTTGAAAAGTTAATTTAATATCTTTAATTTTATGTTTTGTTATTTATATTTTTAGATTTTTTTTTTTAATAAATTATTAAGTGGATATGAGTTTTTATTTGAGATTTGTGGTAGACTACTGTCTCTGCATTTTTATCTAGTCATTGAGACAAGTCTACTCTCGAGATTGATTCTATGGGGCTACTTAAAAATTTGGAATAAACAATTACTAGCAACTACCATATTAATAAAATTGATATGTTTAATGTTTTTTCCTTAAAGAATGTGTCAATTACTTGTCTCTAATAGTTAATCTAACATAACAACCATTTTATTTGTGTGTTGTTAATCTCATAGTTCTATCATCATTGGAGTTAAGCTAATAGTTGAATATAATTACACGTTTTTATTTGAGATTTGTCTTGGACTATGGCCTATGATTTTTCATCTATGGAGGAGGATGATACAAGTGTACTCTCTAGATTGATTCTATGGAATTCGTTAACTAGTAGCAATGCAAGGATAACTCATAATTGATGAATGGATAACCAACAATTCATGGCAAATAACGAGAAGAATGTGAGATAAAAGAAGAAAAAGAATATAAAAAACAATCGATACTTGATAATTGGATAACAAGAAGAATGTAGGTGATAAGAATATGAAGAATAAAAAATTATTTTCCATTCCATAACTATCTCTCAACCATTTGATCCCTATCTAGGTGATACAACCACAAACTATGTGGGTGTGCTAGTTACCCAGATAGGCTTATATATCTTAGAATTTTGGGGTGAAATACCATTTATTCTTTTTCATTTATGGATGAGAATGAGACAAGTGTACTGTCCATATTAATTTTATGAATGTTGTCCAAGATTAAACAAGAATAAGACAAGTGTATTGTCGAGATTGATTATATGGGCCTCGTCCAAAATTAAAAATTAATAATTTCAAAAAAAAAATAGCTTAATTAACATGTGAAAATTACACTTAGTTAGTGATAGTTGTAAAAATTAAAATTAGGGTGTGTGCAAGAAGTTGAGGGTCTCTTTTGGTGCATTAGATGCAATACAAAACTGAAAAAACAGGCATCCATCAACTTGCATGAATATTTTGAGACACTTACACAATGAATCTTGCAATCAG